>VNJU01002422.1:0-230942 GCA_008042675.1 Drosophila seguyi
TAGCTGGTGTTTATGCTTAGCACTAAATATCAAAATTTAATTTCCAACTACAAACGAGAACACATGAATTAAAAAAATCCCTAATCGTATTTGTTTTTTTTATGCTTGCCAGAAAATATTGTTAAATTCAAAAAAAAAATTCTTGATTTTATTTATTTACCATTTTCTTTATTATAAGCTTATTTATTTATCTTATTTATTTACGAATGCATATTACCCATGTTTATTTTCTATATCTTCTATTTTGTTCTAAGAAATGATTTTATCTTTAGCTTGCAATAAAATTTTATAATGTTGTAAAGTATTGTGAAAGTGGCCGCGGCTAGCATTTGCTTGGGATGTAGGGTAGCACTTATGAAAGGGGTCGCTCAGGCTTATTAGCGCTGAGGGTAGGAGCGACCATTGGCAGGGTGGGCGAACTAGAGCCTCCAGAACACCAGGAGAGCTATTTAAGGCGAATGGGCGAAAAGAGAATACCCTTCTTATTCCCTTTTAACATTTTACTTGTGTTGTGTGTACCTCTATCCCGGTTGTAGCTTGTTGTAGCACGCAATTATCGAACTTAAAATTATGTGAAGGCATCCCGAGATCTAAGCAAGACCATCACCCCCATAGCCGACGAGCCGAAGCCGGAGCATTATCTTGCGTGCGCTTAGATCTCGAGCTAACAACTTGCCTGAAATATCTTTTATCAGTGTGGCGATTCGTTACAAAAACTCATTTGAAAAGAAAATGAAGAAAATATGACAATTTAAAGAATGCTCAATAAATTGTAGTGATTCCCAGATCCGTTTGAAATTTGTCTAAAAGTATGATCTTCTTTTGCTTACAAAAATTTTTTCTTCTGGAATAAGTATAAGTTGACTAATTAAAATAGTTCCTGGAATAAGCAATATTTCGCAATATTATTTACTTATACATTTAGTTATTTTTCTTGTTAAATCTAGAGAACTCACATCAAATTAGCTTATCAGTAAAAAGATTTTATTACCCAAAGAAAGGCAACAAGTCTCTTAAGGTCAGTGGGCTTATGAAAAGCCCTTTAAGATACTAAAGTGGCACAGATAATGTCTAAGAAAATTGAGTCACGGAAAGTACTCACAAGCAGATAAAGCATAGAGATAGTTTAAGATAGTACTAATTAAATGTACAAATAGCAATATAAGATAAAAACTATTTAAGGCTCTTATTTGAGTGTCGGGGCAGTCGGCATGAGACCGACCCTGCAACCACTTCATTTATAACTTTTAATGTTGAATATAATACCAAATAATTTTTGTTCTGCCTTAGCACCAATTTTTTAAATATTTTGTACTCTTCACCCCTGTATGTATGTATGTATGTATGTGCAACTACACAAAACACACACGGCTACACGCACACTTTAACTATGGAAACACATTCGTATCTCGTTACCTACTTTTGCCAGATAACCTCTTCTATCTTTACCCCCCTTGAAACCATTTGAAATGTGCAAATATCCGAGGGCTAACATAACGTTTCTTCCACCAGACGGGCGTCGTCCAGCTTCAAGCACAACACGTCCTTCGTGGCCCGGCTGCCCACCATCCGGCGGCACAAGAGCCAGACGATCCAGACCCCGGGCGGCGGCGACGGCAGCGGTATATCCAAGCCGCCGGGCTCCTCGCGGGCCTCCACACGGTACACCCGCACCATACGGGACATCAATGCGTCCGTGGAGAATCTGGGTAAGTTGCTGGGGGCCATCCTGGAAGCCTCCTTTCCTATTTCCGTTTATGTTTCCCCATTTCCATTCCATTGCGAATTTCTGTTTGCACACAGTCCTCACACCCACACACGAAAACACTGAACTCTTACAGATCTTAAGAGGATTGTAAAGTGCGTTTCGTGACAGTAAGGCAGGGGTTTTAAAAGGATTACAAAAATATCGAGAGATTTGAAATCACTGAAATGTAGCTCTAACACTCTTGATGGTTACTATGGCATTTCCTGCTTTATTTAAGCATTGATTGTATTTTACAAAATATTTAAAACTTTCCAAATATTAATACCAAAGATTTTTTGTCTGATTTCTAGGATAAACAAAATTTCGATAAATTTTAAAATTTTGAAAAATTGCTCAAAAGTATTATAGAAATTTAAACTTTAAAAAAGTAATTGTAAATTATATAATACAATTTTTGAAAATAATCCCCGATAATAGGAATAGTTTTCCGTCATTGTACATTCCTTAGAAAAATCCTTAAAACTCTGACTTACCTTAACGAAACGCACTGTTCGACCCCAGCATGTTGTTCTTTCCAACTTTATTATTGCTGAGCAAATAATAACAGACAAATCAGGATTTCTTTTGCTATTTACGCAGTTTCACCAATTTCCCCCCAAACAAGACAAGACAAATCGCACTTCTCCCCACACAAGAAATGACAAGCCAAAATTAAAACAAAATTAAATTAAATTGAAAGACATTTACAAAATTTTATTTCTAGGAAATATATATGCTTTCTTTCGCTTTATTTTGTTATGCATGCAACGTTCTGCAATAAATTCCACTTGAACAAATTGTCATTAAACTAGCAATTAATCAAACAATAAACAATTCTAGTCAGCATTGATGTGATATTATTTAAAACATTGCGGCTCTATAAATGTCTTTGGAAGACTATAACAATGGCTTTCGGAATGCCATTACGCATTAATTAATTACAGATTTAGTAGCTTGAATCATGAAGTACTGAATAATGATGTATTCATTGTGGAAATTTCCTTAAACTTTAAAACAAAAAAGAATGGATTACCTTATAAATCTTATTAAAAATTATGCTCAGTAACTAAAAGCTTTAGAAAATCGATAACGGAAACAAAAAAATTAATAAACTTTATAAAAATTGAAATGAATAATCAGAAATTCCTCACTAAAGGTTCTAATAATATCATTTTTTCTAAAACCCTAACATAATCCCCATCGAAGCTCAAAGCCTTACTTAAATTTACCAACAAACAATGCATTAACTAAAGCAAAGTCTTAACAACTTTTAACCTCAGGCAGAAATGGAAAATTTTCGTTGTTGTATTTAGAATTTGGATGTTTTGATTTCTCACTTGTGGCGCATAATCTTGGTTTCTTTCTCTATTTATTTTGGCAACCGTGTTGAATGTTCCAATATTGTACGACCCATAGAGTATAGAGTGTACCGTGTACCGTGTCTCTCGAATCGCAGATATATATACATATCAACCTATATGCATATTGGCAACCAATCCGATTCCAGTTACAGTTACCAAAACGCCGAAGATTGTGTCGAGTTTAATTGTTTTCGATTTGAAAATTTTGCAGAGGTAGTACAAAACGGCAAATCCATGAATCCAAGTTTCAGCGAAGATTCAGTTGCTGAAACCACTTGCTTAAAAAATATTAAAAATTCAGACGGTAAGTCTACAAGGTCCTCTCCCCCAGGTCCTACAATACGAATATCCAATATCAGACTACTATATCTCACACTATTATTGTATTTGAGTGTTGTGGTTGTGTCAATGTTGTGAATCCAATGCATCCCAGAGATAAGATTGATTGAACTTTGAATTGATGTTGTTTGTTGGTTGGTTGCCTAACACGACTCCCCTCGACTCCCCTCCGCCCCAGGATCCATCCTCCTATAATCCAGACACTTGTCTTGACTTAACACACCCAGCCAGCCAGCAGCCAACGACGCTGGGCGGCCAGCTCAGCGCCAGTGCCGGCTCCTTGGCCCAGTTTCCAGCGGATCAGCCCTCAGCGGACATGGTCATCGAGGTGGAGGAAGATCCGGCTGAAACCGGGGCTCAAGGAGCCGAGGAGCAGGCCAAGCGTGACAACCGACACCTGACCATACCAGTGGTACTCTATGGTTTCCTGGCCGGCAACTTCTTGGGCTCCACATTTTCGCTGCGCTCGCCACGAGTGGCGCCGGCCAACGATCAGGACCTGGAGGATCATGGTCAGCAGGATGCCTGCCAGCGGAGCAACACCCTGCCGCTGCCCGTCACCAAGGCGAGTCCGGGCAGTAGTCCGGGCCACGGACGAACCGGTCGCTTCTTTGCGGCGGCCACGCACTTCCTGGAAACTGGATTCTCGCAGCCCACCGAAGCAGCAGCAAGTGCGGCAAGTGCGTGTGTGGAGAGTATCGCCAGGAGTAGCGTCCAGTCCTCCGCCTGTGCTAGGATTGCATGAAGACCTCCACACTACCCCTTCCCATTTATTAGTAGAAGAGTGTCCCTTCCCGGCAGCAGCTTGATTTGTAGTCGTAGTAGGTAATCGGTGCCACTTGAATCTCCACCTGACAATCCACATCCACATCCACATCCGAATCCCGCCTATCCATCACACAGCGACACCTCACGCCACAACGCTTGCTTCAGTATCTCCAGGCTGAAGGATGATAACCATGAGTCCTTTAGCCTCGCATTTGCCCAACTAACTAAGTCTCTCTCTTTATATATCTATATCTACATCTATAACTACAATATCTACGTCTATATCTCTCGTTAACATATTAATGATAATATCCATGTGTATTTACTGATTGTTCCATATGTGTGTGTAACGGTAATTTTGTATGTGTTGTTGTATATTTGCGTTGACGTTGACTTGATTAACCATATCCAAACCAAAAAAAATTAAAAAAAAAACCAAACCAAAACCAAAAATAACCAACAAGCGAAGCTAGCAACCAAAACCTAACGCACAAGTCAATCTCTCTGATTCACAAATTGCCCGCAGATGAGGATGAGGAGCCGCGCTGCACGCAGCTAACCAATCGGCACAAGACCGCCATTCGATTTATACGTAAGGTGAGTCTCTGTTACGGGGAATTCCCTCAATTACTCTGGGATATAGGAATCTTTATCTTGGCCACTGTTCGTGCCCTTGCAGCTCAAGTACTTTGTGGCGCGAAGAAAATTCAAGGAGGCCTTGAAGCCCTACGACGTCAAGGATGTGATGGAGCAATATGCGGCCGGTGAGTTGAAATCTTAAATTGAACAACAAAATATAATATATAATAAAGAAATGTAATATTCTATAAATTATAAAATATTGGTTTAAAGTTTCTGAGAAACAAATGAAAATTAATTAAAAATAATGAAATGAAATTAAAGGACTTGTTTTCGTTTGAGTAAGTTTATTAAATTCAATGATTTAATTTATTGAAAATAATATTGTTAATTATTTATATTTATTTACCAACTATATAAAATATAGTTACATTATTTATATATTAACATGATTGAAATTAATTCACTTTATAATTATAAAATACATTTACATTTCAGGTCACGTTGACTTGTTGGGTCGCGTTAAAATGCTACATTTGCGGTGAGAATTTTAATAAAAATAAAAACAAATAAGTAAAATCTAATTTTATATTTTAAATTAATTTACCAACAGCCTGGATCAAATCCTGGGCAAACAAGGGTCCAAGGCCAAGGATGTGTATGCATCTAAAATAAGCTTAGCCTCCCGCGTGGTTAAAGTCGAGCGGCAGGTTAGAACTTAGATAAAAAATACATTTTAAAAATTATTTATATGCCTCTTTGTCCCTATATATTAGGTCGCTGACATCGAAGAGAAGCTGGACGTGCTGATCAAGGCGTACATGGAGGATCGTGATAGATTCCTGGCTCTTCCGCTGCCAGCCAAGCCCAAAATACATTCCATTAGTCCTAACCACAAGCCCCTGCATCACGCCCACAACCTGGCCATGATCGATGTGTGGAAACGCACCGCGGCCCTTAGTGTGCATCCGGAGCAGGTGACCACCGCAGCCATCACCACACCGCTGCTGAATCCCTCCTCGGTGACCGATGGCGCCGAGCTGCGGTCCCTGACAGCCACACAAACGGCCACGACAACAACCGATGCGATCGCCACACAAACCCCGATGCCGCCGCACATGCAGCATACAGCGACCAATACAAAGGTAATTACTAACCTTACTATTTAATAAATAATATATATAAATTATATAATTATAATTTGCAGTCTTCCGTGCTTAACTCATATCAGCTGGGGTCTGACAAGCAGCAGCACAATGATGTTTTTATGACTGAATTAGAGAATAGAACCAAAAAACGTGTTACGTTAAGGTGAGTCCCGGTATTATTTAAAAATATATATACATAATTTAAATACATGTATATCTTATAAAAGCCTACAAAGATCCACATCGGAGCCGTATAGCAAGCAGGAGCAACGCATCAACATACCCGACGAGGGAGCCGAGTCCCTGGACAGCAGTGCAAAGCCCACGCCGCCAGATAGTTCAAGTAATTAAATTTGATTATAAACTGGTTTAAAAACTAACTAAAACCACCTCATCTTTTACTTTTTATACTTAATATTACTACCTTTCTCTAAAAAGATTTTAATAAAATGCATGTGTACCTGTTTAATTGTTTGTTATTTTTTATTTCGATTTATTTTCTCTTTTATGATTAAATAACTAAAACACATTGAATAACTCATATGGCTTAATGGGTACCCCTTATTTATCTATACATATTCATCAGACATTAGTGAGTGTCGTTTTGTAGTTGAAAATAAAGACTTGTGTTTCACTTAACAAAGAGAATAACAAACGTTACAATGATTTCCCATTTAGTTATACTAATCGATGAGTACGAGGATTTCGAGGAGGAGGATCTGAACTGTGAAGGCGAAATGGAACATTTCCCCTCCTGGGAGATCGACAGTGATATTGGGGTGGATGTCGACGTGGATGCGGATGCCGATGGTGACTGTGATGAGTCCACTGAGGACACAGCCCTGCTGCAGTGTGCCACGCGCACAGCCATTGTTATAACACCAATTAGCCCAGTAAGTCTTTATCTATACATTGCTATAGATATTATAAGCTACGCATTAATTTAATAATCTCTCTTTTGCAGGTAAGCTCCGCACACAATCTTCAGCAGTTAAATGACCAAACCCAAACGCTTAATAAATCAAATTTGCTTCCGCCAGACTCTGGCTAGTTAATTGCAATTGAAGTTTAGCCTAAAACGTAGCTATTATTATTATCATTAGAATATAGTATTATGTGTACTATGGAATACATATTAATGTCATTTTCGGACATCATTTGTGTTCAAATTATGGAGTAGCGAAAAAACAAAAATGAAATTTAAATCAAATAAATCTGCTTTAGCAAAAGGAAAACTTAATGCAAGGCTGCCTCAATTCTTATTAACGGAAAGTGGCTCGAAAATAAATTCCTCTCCCTCCTCCTCTCCCTCCACCTCTTCCTCATCCTCGCCGTCTCGAATTTCTACAAACTCAATATTGCTATCATCGTCGATGCGATAGCAGCGCTTCTTGGATGTGGATGGCCCATCGCTGTACTCTTCTTCCTCCTCCTGCAGAAAAATAGTCCCTTCGTGCACCTTTCTCACGTGAAGATTCAGGTGGGAACTGCTGACGAAGGTGCGCCCGCAGCCGCCCTCGAAGTAATCACGGCACACGTACTTCGAGCCATGAGCTCGCTGAATGTGCGTGGTCAGGCCCTGACGACGTCCGAATCTCTTGTTGCACACCTTGCACTCGAAGGCGAAACGCTTGTAGTGCTGACCCAGGACATGAACGGACAGAGACTTCTTGTTTTTTGTTGTGAAGCTGCACTGTTCGCAGCTGTACAACTGGCCATGGAGCTGGAAAAGCACGAAAAGGGGTAAGAGTGGTTAGAAGGATGTCATAAAATATCTATTCATGGAACCAGAATTAATATTTGGTCATTTTAAAAACCAAACTTGTAATAAATCTATTTGGTGCTTGATATATCCGATTATGTACAGTAATTCTCTCAATATAAATCTGATAATCGATATGAAGGTAAGTTAAAATCTAATTTACGGCAGTATATCTTCTGTATACACACCTCTAAGAGTCAATAGTTACCTTTTGATGAGCCTCCATTTCGCTTTTATGATAGAATCCCTTCTCGCAAACACCGCAGGCATATCGTTTCTTGTTTGAATGTACGACATTAACATGCGTATCGTAGTTTCGACGATTTTTTACAGTCTTAAAACACTGCGGGCACTCGATGGGCTCATGCCAGTAGGCATGGTGCTTGTCCAATGCATCCTGGCTCTTGTACGAGGCATTGCACAACGAACAGACAACGTTGTCTAGTAAATAAAACAAAGATGAGCTTCAAGAATAAATTATAGAATGAAGAACAGACCATTATTATGGCTCCTTGCCACATGAACAGACAGAGACATCTTCGAGCGGCACTCCTTTGAGCAGAACTGGCAAATCCAATCCTGACCGGACTTCGAGGCCTTCTCTGTTTGATTGTCCGACGATTCGTGGGTGCGCCGCTTATGCGTGTATAATGAGTTCCAGTTCACATAAGCCTCCATGCAATCCTGCAAGGAAATATTTGTAAATTGTACTCAATTTTCATATTTCCAAGTTGTTAGCGCTTACCGGCTGATCGCACATGTAGAAGACACAAATCTCCAGCTTCCGATGCGTTGAATCCGTTCGCAGTTTTTGAAAGTTGCGCAGGTGATGGCGGTACAGTTTCATGTGGGGAAAATCCTTGCCACATGGCTGGCACCAAAACAATCCATTCTTATGGATTCCAGAAGCACGATGTGCTTGCAGATCGGACTTTTGCTTAAAGTACGAGGAACAGTATTCGCATACATAGGCATCACGAAGCATCTCCGTATATATTTTAGCCCCAAAACAGGGTGAATTCTTGGCTTCAGCATGTTCAGCCAACTTTTCTTGGCTATCGTTCAGCAGGCCGCAATTGTCGCAGACCTGCAGATCCCGTTCGATAATTAGATGCTTCTTCATATGAATGCTGTAGGTGGCCTCGCTGCCAAACTCGCGAGAACAGAGCTCGCAGCTAATGACGCTGCCATGCATGGTGCGCTACAAATTTAAAAATTCCATCAATTAACACTAGGGTTGTTCATGTTTAAAACGCTTATACAGACTTACAATATGTCCAGTAAGACGACCTCGTGACTCAAATACCGCCATGCATTCGCCACAGGAGAACGTAGTACTGCTTACATTGGCATGCGACTTATTGTGCTCCATAAAGACGGCAGAATCCCGGAAAGTTCGATCGCAGCTGCAAAGATTATTTAATTAATTAATTTTTAATTATATTTAAATAATGAATGCACTTACAGGTCGCAAAACAAGGTCCCCGCCGGCTCATGGGCGTAGTTTAAGTGCTGGAAAAGCTCATCGATGTTGGTGCTGGCATAATCACAGACAAAGCAGACGCGAGGCCTATGCTTCTCCAGATGGAATTGATTGTGAAAGTTGAACCTGAAAGAAAAATAAACTATATTTGTAGTATTCAAAATATTTTAGATTAGGAGGGGCACCTACCGCTTCCAGGAGGGAAACTCCTGTGCACACATTTCACAAAATAAGCGGACACCGCGTTTCTTTTTGATCATATGCGCACAAGAGTGTTTGTTGTACTGTAAAATGTTGGAGAAAGTCATCTTGCACTCCGGACAGCTGCCGTAAATGGGTATTCTGAATAGAAGAAATCATTGCTAATTAATTATCTTAGTTTTCTCAGAGACTTAAAGCACTCACTCAGCTACGGGAGCATGCAAAACCACCAGATGCATAGCCAGAAATTTTGTGCCCTTTAATTCCTTGTTGCAACCATCAATGGGACACTTGTAGGCATTACCCCGAGATTTGTGCGACTTCAGCGTATGACTTAGAAGACTCTCAAAGGTGGTGAACTTGTGGAAACAGTGTTTGCACACCGTGGGCCATTCAAAGGTCAGTTTCTCGAAGCTGGTCTTCACCACCGTGGACAAGTACTCAGCAATGTCGCCAATTTCATCCTCTGGAACATAAAAAGTGTTACAATAATTAAGTTTGGTTTTAGGTGGTTATAGACTTACTTTCTTTGATCATAACAAAATCAAAGAGAACCACGTGGCTCTCTCCCGTTTCTCCCTCACTCTGGCTCTCCTCCGCTTGAACTGTAACCTTAGTTGATGATCGACCCTTGGCTTCGACTGTTACCTTCTCCACAGCGGACACCAAAATATCTGAAATAATAGGTTAGTTTAGGAGTATTCTTGAGATTCATCTTTGAGATTTATCGAACCCTCTTGCTCGTATATATATATATCTTCATCTAGACTGGGCTGGCGCGCGGCTTTCTTGTTCAACAGGACCATTTTCCTTCGGGTTTGAGGCTCTTCTGGTATGGGAGCAGTCTCGATTGCTTCTACTTCCTCACATATGGGCTCAGCTTCGTCTGTCACCTCCACGCACAAGGCCTCATCTTCGTCGAGGAGGTTTTGTATAAGGACACTAATATGCTCCTGTTCAGAGTCCTTTGGCTTGGCTGGCGATGCTTCATTGGCAGGCGGTGCTTCCTTGGCGGGCGATGCCTCCTTGGCGGGCGCTGTTTCCCTGGTGGGATTTATCGACTCCCTGGCTCGCCCAGACGGTTTGGATGGTGCAGGCAATACCTGAGGTGGCGGAACTCTCTTGCTGATCCGGGCACTTGGCTCCCTGGTGGGAGGAGAAGATGAAGCAACCACTGCGGGCTTCGTAATCTTTTCCTTATTACAAGCGCCTTTAGCGGGCGCAGGCTTATCGTCAGACTTGACTGAAACCGGGGAGACAGGATGAACGCTTTCTTGGGACGTTTCAGGGCTTGGATCCTTGGTTTCAGGGATTGAATCCTCGGTCCTAGCCTTCGCCGCATCCTGTTGGCGCTGCAATTCATCGATATCGAACAGCCGGATGAGCATGTTGACGCACACCTCGCACAGGAGCTGCCTCTGGCGGGGATCGGGCACCACATCCAACTGGAAGTGCTTGGCCAGCAGCGACTGCAGGCCCAGCTCCTTGCCGAACTCATCGAAGATCTCCTGGTACTGGTATTTCGTATTGAAAACACTACAATGCAGGCAGCTATTGTTTTTCTGGTTTTCCGACATCTTAATCTTTGTCCGTCAGCGAAATTGTGGCGTTAGTGTGTTTTTCTACTTTTGGTATATTCACAGCACAACGGTGCTTTTCTCGCGCCAAGAAATCTGGTATTTTTATCTACAAACGACAGAGAGACCGTTTTTGCGCGAATTTTTTAAAATAAAAGTTTAATTCTATTTTAAATAACAGGTATACTTGAAGGTTTTCTTCCTTTAAAAAAAAAAAAATCGACCCAAAAAAACACTAAAAATAGTCAAATCAAACTCTATTTTGAGTCTTTTTAAAAAGTGTTTTCTTTATTTTTCAATCTACAAAGTGTTAAGAATTCATCTACATAAACACTAATAAACAAAGTGCTTTAAAGAAATATGTGCATATGTATTTTATATGTTTTAACATTTCTTCACTCCTTTTATCCATTTCCATTTCTGCAAGCTGCTTTACCTTTTATTTTTCATGAATTTTGGGATTCTTAACTGTTGACTCGCTTTAGCAAAGCAAAATAGCTGTATGAGCAGTTGACAATCTGAAACGAAAAAATTACACAAATAACATTATTAAAAATAAATAAAAACAAACAAGAAAAATATATCTTAAAAACCCTACGGAGCCAAAAGCCTCCAGGCTGAAGTTGAAGCTGGGATTCAAGGTGTGCATCTGAAGTGGAGAATTAAAACGCTGCATCATGAGCAGGATCATCCGGCGATTCTCTCGGTTCCATCCCGTCCACTTGGATCTGTAGACAGCGTTGCAGAGCCTAGAACTGTGCAAAGTCACCTCATTGGAGGCAAAGCAAACAATAAAAATCTGCCATAGCATCACAAGTTGATAAATACAAATCTTGGCCATTTGAATGGTGTCACCGTTGGCCATGGACATGGTTGAGAGGCCAAACAGATTGGAGACCAGGACGAGAACGGAGCACATGAGCTGCACGGAGCCCGGAACTTTGATGAAGAGCTCTACCAGGTTTTTGTACTCCACAATGCTGTAGTAATAATCGGCGCACTCGCGCAGTTCCTTGGAGATTCTGTTGTTCTCCTCGCGGTTAGAAGCTGGACCCAACTTTGCCAGCCGCAACTCCAGCATCTCAAGCTGCAGCTTTAGGAAGCTAAGCAAAGAAAAGGCCACCGAATCATAGGTAATGTTCAGGACACAAGTGGGCAGCAGACAGACCGAGTGGAAGAGGTACTGCAGTCCGTAGCAGATCCTTCCCTGGATGTTGCACACCTCAAACATGGTCACCGGGAGCTCCTCATAACCGGTGAAGCAGGGAACCAGGAGGAACAATGAAGCCGTAAAAAAAGACATGACGCCGTAAAAGTTCCGCATGAGAACCACCACCACTTTGGCCGATTCCATAATCTCTTTTTCCTCCTCGCTTCTCGTGGCAAACTCCCGGGACCTCATCATCTCAACGAGACCTGCCAGTTTCTGACACTTCATCTTCAGGTGCATCAGTTTGGTCATACATGAAATTTCGGTGGCAAACATAAAGAACACTTTAAGGATCTCCCGCAAATCGGAAATATTGCTCAATAGCTCCAAAGCGAACAGCAGCAGCATGATGCAGAGGCAAGCCAGCATGAAGCCAAATCGTAGGGTTTGGAAACGAAGCTCCTGGTTAGTGGCCCCGCTGGGAAGTTTCCAAACTCCCAGGATCTGAAAGTACCCCATTTGATACTTGTAGAAGTGCTCCGTTGTCCTCAGATGCTGATCCATGCTGGCGATTTGAATGACTTTGACTTTTTTGTGAATCCCCTCGACGTAGGCCTTTTATAGCCAGCGATTTTCCACACATTTCCCTTGGCTAATGCCAACTAATGAGGCTCATTATGGAAATTGGCAACACTGCAAGAAAAAGTCAAGGGTTTAACCTACCGAGCCGAATAACTGCAGGTCGAAGCCAAGGCTGGGATTTAAGGTTCTTATACGCAGATTTAAGTGCAAGCGTTGCATGAACATCAACAGGATCCGGCGGTTAGGGCGCTCCCAGTCCATCCAACCGGTCTTGTACAGCTCGTGGGGCAGCTCCATGCTGCGATTGGTGACCTCGCTAAAGGAATAACTATTAGATAACTTAAATATAAACTTAATCTCTCCGTTCCTTACCCAGCAAAGTAGCACAAGATGAAGATCTGCATCAGCATACAAGCCTGGTAGGAAATCATTTTAAACAGGTCTAACTTATCGTCGGAGAGCTACAGAGAAATAGATTGTTCGATATTGTTTTCGTTTATAAAATTAAGTTTTAAGGACTCACGAAGGAAATGGCATAAAAGTTGGCAGTCAGGACCAACACCGAACAAAAGATCTGCACCGAAATCGGTTTGCAAAGCAAAAGCTCAACGGTTTCAGTTAACTCCACGATGGTCCTGTGATACCGGATGCACTGCTTCAGCTGCTTCTCTACGACACCCTTTCCCGTGCAAGGACCGCGTCCCATCTTATTCAGACGCATTGCCAAAATGTCCAACTGACACTTGATAAAGATGAACAGGGAGGAGCACAGGGAATCAAAGCCAATGTTCGTAACGCAAGAGACGGACAGGGCCAGGCAATGGTAGCAGTACATACACCAGTAGCTGATCGAGCCAGGATGATCGCCAAAGGGATTATAAGTGCTTAGTGGGAGATGGGACCAGTCCAACACCAATTGAGTCCCAAGAATCATGACCAAGGCAGTAAAGGACAAGGATGCATAGTAGTTCCGCTGCTTCCGACTCGTTTCACAGGCGGCCTTAAATGCCATCTCTTCCTCGGGACTCCTCGGTCGGAAGTCCTCCTCATTCAACCGTTCGAAGAGCTTTTCCAGTGCCACATTGTTGAGCTTAACGCTGATCAGCTTGGTGGTGTGCCCCGCACTGGTGGCCAGGACAAAGAGAACCCTGACCACCTCGGAGATGTGGCGCAGGTTTTCCATTACGTGCAGGACTAGGATTAGGTCGAAGAGCAGCACCCAAAAGCCCATAACGTGCACAAAGTTGACCTTGTGGAAGATTCTGCGCCAGCGTTCCTTCTGCGGCCACAGCGAGAAGATGTTCAGGAAAGCCTTTTGACCCTTGAAAAAAATTTCTACTTGATTTTCCATTTCAATTGGGTTTAAGTTTTTCTGATTTGAGAGAAGCCTTTTTATTGCTTCCCAAGGAGCGTTTAAAATGTCATTAGAAGGGTCCTAATTGGTTAGCTAATCGCTTTGGTGTGGTTTTCACTGGGCAATAATTTATAGGTCTTAGGGGGAAATTAAAGAAATTTAGTAAAAAGTGTTTTAAAGATGAAACTATAATATAATTTAACTTTTTTAATGCTCGGTGCCTTTCTAAATATTAAGATAAATATTATAAGTTCAAAAAACATTCTTTCACTGGTTCCACTATTTTTGGTTCTCATTTAATTAACCCTTTTTAGGCACAGTGTATGCCCTCTTAGGCAACGAATTTTCGCATTTTCAGCTTAAGTGCGTCCGTTAAATAAAAATATTAAATTATTCAAACGGCGATTATTACGCAGGCCAGTTGGGCAAAGAGTCCTTCTTCAAATATGCATAAAGGGGATGGTATCCTATTTTAGTACGGAAAATGCTTGGGATCGCAGCAGAAGGTAAACCCATAATAGGGGTTATTCGAGAGACTCCAGGGGCAGTTAACTTGTCTGCACATATTCGGGCATTGGGGCTTTTCCATATTAAAAGTATTGTTGTAGGTGAGGAAGACGTAAAGTCCATTGCCATGGTCATCTCGCACCACCTTGTACGTCCATTCCGGCACTGGGATCTTGGAGCCGGCCAGGAAAGCCGCCTGATAGGCACCATGGGCATCGGGTAACTCCAGAATGCCAATTCCCCCGGTCTTGACACGGAAATAGCTCGATGGCGGCACCTGACTGCGCACCCAGCGCTCGATCTGCTCCCAGTTGCCATCGTTTATAGACTTGAACTGCGGCACCACATTCAGGTACCGAAAAGTACTGGACATTTGATCTACGAACAGGAAGTCCGCCGAAGCCACCAAATGCCCCCGATTGATTACCAATGATCTAGCATTTGGCAAGTAGGTCTGACCATCGCCATAGATGCATTTGAAGGCAAAGTAAATGTTGGACTTAAGGTAAGCGGATGCCTCCTGGGGACTGAACATCTGATCAGCCACGAATTCCACGAAAGGTCTTCTGGGAACTATTGGTTTTATAAGGATAATAAAAGGTAAATAGGAGAAAATCCAAATAAACCACAAGGCTAACTTACAGAAGCTCTTGTAGTAGACTTCGCTCTGCGAGTACAAAACCCGTCCACGTTGTGCATCGAAACAGGTGCGATACAGCTCCAAGTTCCGTCCCTGAATCTCATAGCCCACGGAGTACAAGCTTCCGGGACAATCATTACCACGAATTTCCGTCAGCCTTGGCTGCATCGGATTGTTGCATGTCATGGGTAGCGGGTTGGAGAACTGCCCACTGTCCAAACACTGAGTCTCCAGCATGTCCGAGGGATTGCAGTACATGAATAAGGTGACACCGGATGGTACGGTCTCCCTACGCTGCAACTGGAGGGATCCACTGGCATCGCAATAGGTGAAGATGCGATTCGTATTCTCCACCATATACTGGGTTATACGACAATCGCCCTGCACTTGCCAAACTGCGCCTAAGATGGGTCACTCGGATAAGAATTTGTTGAAATAAAATGAATTAAGCTTACCTGAAATACAAAACAGGAGCAGGATGATATGGAAAACATCCATTCTTATCTAAGACTCCAAAATTTTGAAAATAAATCTAAAAGAGAAACGAATGAAAAGAAGGCTTACATAATACTACAAAATTAAGGAAAGTCCCCGAATTAAATTTCTCTAATTTAAATATAAGAAAACTCAGTAGTCTGGCCAAAGACTTTTTCATAAAATGCTGAAAAAATGGTATGGCGTAACTTATCTTATTGTTTGATTGGTCTTTGGTCTGACCTTATCCCCATTGCTTTTTAGCTGCTATCCCACTCAATTTCTATAATATTTTAAAAATATTTTAGAAATACTCTTCTTATATACTTACTTTACATAATAAATTCCGAAAATTAAAATATTTTTAACAGGTTTTTTTGACAGTCCACTTGTGGATAACACTTTATTGCTTCTATCACATACAAAAGTTGTTGTTTGGTTGCTAGTTGAACTCTGCTTCGAAACAATTGCTCAATTCTTGTATTCGTGGTACTGTACTTGATGATAATAGTAATAATAATAATCATTGTAGTAAAATTATGTTTCCTTTTTTTTTGGGTTTTTTCTTTCTACTTCAAATAACTGATATATATTGATTGGGGTTCTAGAAACAAATATATAAGTGTTATATATGTGGTAAAGCATAAGCCATAAAAATAAAAGAAGAAAATTAAAAGTAGATAAAAGAACGAATCGAAATGCAATCGCATCGGAGAATTAAATGTGCATATGTAGTCGTATATCGTAGGTGGTATAAAATACAATGTAAAAGTTATAATAAAAACTAAAAGTGAGGGGACTGAAAAACGAAAACTAAAATATTTTGCACTAGTTTTTTAACGAAGATTTGTAGATTAGGGTTTCGGGTTGCTTGCTTGCTGTTACTTGTTCAAAATTGCTGCGCGAAATATCTTGTACACATTGAAGCTTATATAGAAAACTATCTGCGAACACTGCATGTAAATGCTAAAAACTATACTTGATTTTGCTCGGAGATGGTGGACTCTACGGGGTATCAATTAAAACGCTTAATTGTTGTCCTGCTTGTTGATCAGCCCGAGGATCACCTTGCCGGCCTGCACCTCCATGGCGTACAGGCTGCCGTCCTTGATCTCATTGTTGAGCACCTCGTCGGTGACGCTGACCAAAATGCCCGACGGCCCCGAGATGTACACGCAGCTCTTGTTGGCATCGTTGAAGATGTTCGAGCCGCTGCCCGAGTACTTCGAGTGCATGCTCCAGTTGTTGTACAGGGCAGCTGCAGCTGCAGCAGCGGCACTACCTCCGCCTCCTCCATTCTCCTGGGCACTGGTCTTGGCCATAAACTCATAGAAACCGGGCATCTTGAACAGCTTCTGCTGCAGCTCCTTGGCCGTGTTAGACAGCAAGTAGATGGCATTGTAGCTGCAGCCATCCAAGCTGGCGTACAACGTAAGCCTAGGCGCAATGGTCCTGCAAAGGAAATTTGAAGAAATAAGTAAAGTTTTCAAAAGGAATTTGACAATGAATATTAACTTACTTGGCCCGCAAAATGTTGAACATGCGAATACCATCGGCCAGGCCGCAGATTTGTATCAAATCTTCCTTGGACATGCTATAAATAAACCAGAAGAGCAAAAAATTATTATAAATCAATAAGCTAATAATAGCAAATAAATCAGAGACCAAAGTAAGAATTGCGTTTCGGAACTATTTAATTATAGAATATTTATTATACAGAGGCATAAACACTACGGCATAGGTAAGTAAATTGAGAGTAAGAGTCCTAAAGAATATATTGGAAAAGGTATTACCTCGAAAATATTATAAAGTTTAGTCTATTGAAATTTAGAGAATAAAAAACGATGATAAAACGATCTATTAAACGATAAATTATAGAAATATTTAAAAAATATACGAGTTTGTATCGAATTTATTTGTTTAAAATTACATTTTTAATAGTTTTATATTTTTGTGTTGTGCGATATATCCATTAGATTATTAATTTTACATTAATATGTAAAAATTCATGATTATAGATAAAATTTTTTTTACATTATCGAAATTTTCTGCCATCTCTATTGTAGTGCAATAACCAGATACATCAAGTAACTGATGGGGTAGGCAGCACTCTATCTTATCGGGCAATATATTAATAAAAAAAGTTAGTTCTATTGTTTTTGGTTGTCGAATCAACTTTATCTTTCAGATGTTTGTCAATAAGATTATAAAAAATGGTAACAAACTGATTGGTATTATGGTAGTATTATAATGGTAATCAGAGTGCAATTGAAGTGTACTTAGGCTTTTTTTTATTAAAAATTTGTCTAAAAATTTGATCAGCCCACCATTTAGTTATTATAAAAGCTTATTGTGCTGTTATCACCGGAATTGTGATTTATTGTTTATCAACTCAACTTGTTTGATTAAACTACTAATTCATAGAAGGGAGAATTTCAACAAAAATGGGTTGCCATGAAAATGGGTCACTAAGAAGTTAAGATCTGACTAACCTAACTGATAACACCGTCAGAAGGAGTAAGTATTAAGTAAATACAGCTCGAGTCAACGAGAATAGAAAACAAAAAATTATACTCCTTATGTAGGGAAAAAGGAAACTAAGTTAAAGTAGATCAGATAACTAAGTCTATTAATTAAAGAAAATAAATAGTTTCCCTGTAAAAGAACTTTTTAAAATGCATTGTTAAACAACAAAAACTAAACTACCATCATTTTACATTAAAGAATGCATATTAAAGACCAGCCAAACCTTTACAAAATATTACTAACTAACTAACTATATATCTATTTGTACATACCGCATAATATCCGCTCCCGAGAAGTGTGCGAACGTTGAGAGATAGGCCGTGAGGCGATGATTGGTCAGCCACTGCGTCACCTGTGCGGGCGTCGATTCCGGCATAATGTTCTGGTTCTGATTGGGGAGAAAGGACAACAAAAGATCAATTAGGTTAGTTAGTAACTGGTACTCTCTCTCCCCGTTGGTGGGAACCTACATAGTCGTCCATGTCGGCGGGCACATGTTGCGGCGATACCATATTAGTGGCATCCATTAGCTTCAGAGTCGGTGAGTTCGTCGACGTCACCGAGTTGATGGCAATGGGGCTGCTGCTGCTGGTGGCCGGCGAAGCTGCACTTGGGGCAAACGGTAGTATCCCATCGTACTTGGGTATATGTACGGGCGAATTGGGCCACAGTTTCATACTGCAAAGGGAGTAAGTATAAGCATAATATTAATAAAGATTCAGGTTGCACATAAAGAGTCCTGTCCTACAAATCCAGTATAGCTCGCTGAGTATCTGACGTTGGCAGGAGCGACGATCCTTCAGATGCAAGCGCATGTTCACGAATGCGCGGGACTCGGTCATTTTTCAAGTTTTCTGATTTCCCATTGGAGGAATCTGGTTTGTTTACGACTGCGATTAAGGCCGATACCCGATACGGCCAGTTGCGGTCGATTGGACGGGCGCAAACCCGTTTGGAATATCTTTAACTTTTTTTTCAATGGGTAGGGGAAACTTTCCCAGACCTTTGTGCGCAACCATTTCCTGTTGCTTGTATAAAATATACTCAATGCATAAATAGAATGTATTTTCCAATCGATATATAATCAATTTAAATCCTAACAAATCACAAAGAAAGAACCCCATCATATTATTTGCAATTATTATCTACAAAAGTGCCAGCTCTCTGTCTCTTTGCAAACAAAACAAAACCATTGAGAAAACCAGAAAACCGGTTAAAAGCAACTTTAAACTAAATTTAGCTTGGAGCAGTCTGGCAAAACAAAAAAGAAACAACAACAAATGACCCACAGCATAAAGCTGTGATCTCTTCGGTGATCTTTCTCTTAGCTCTGCAAAAGATCCTTTCAGTTGGGGTATCTCTTCCTCTCCCGCGATCTCTGTGTCGCTCTGCGTCGCTCTCTTAGTCTCTCCCCCGATCACTCTTGATGCCTTTCGCTCTCGATTCGATATGATTTTGACTTGGCTTTTTGCTGATCATTCAAATGTAAATGACACAAACAAAATGATTTCCTCTCGCCGCTGGTTGGTTACGCTAGGAAAATTCCATTGGGAAAGTGCGTGCCGCAATTGTAAGGTACATACATTGTTTGCGGCGGGCATTTTGCCAAATTTGGTTAAGCTGCTGCTTGTACCCGCTACCAACTCTTCTGAAACGTTCTCAATTTTATAATCAAAAGTTAATAGGGATGAATTGTTTGTTTATAATCGAAAACCGCAAATAAACATCTTTGATTTTATCTGTTTGCTTCACATTAGCAGCTTCCGCACAAAGCAGATAGCAAACAAATTCTTAAATGCCATTGAAGACTGTACTTGGGCTTGATAGATGAATATTGAAGTTCATTATTTTATAAATTATTCATCAATGACTTGTGTATACTATTTTTATACTCGAAATGAATGAAAACAAGTAATAATTCAATAGAAAAACCTACTTGAAAGCAAAAACCAAATCTTTTTTGCGATCGTATTGAAAACTAATAAACATTCCAGATCCTAATTGAATCAATAAAATCAATGAAAATATACTAATATTTAGTTCTATACAAAATTACTGTCGTAAATATAAGAAAACATAATTCAATATTTGAATTCAATTGGTGAACAGTAGAAGAATATTTGCATTTATAAGAAATGTGAAAATTCTAGCTCTTTTTAAATATCATAATAAAAATCTCCACAAAGACCTTAAAATATACATATACAAAGAATACAAAATAGATATAATGATATCGATATTCCCTGCAAATCGATACTTTAACTTTGTAAAATAAATTCGAGCAACCCATGTCTGTTTGATACTTCGAAACTACATAGGTTAATTTTTAAAGTTGCTTTCATAAAATAGGTTTAAAAGGATATTTAAATTAAAAAAAAAAACACTTCCTATATCCTATCGATAATTTGATATTTGATATTGCAAATTTCTATAAAACATACTCTACGATATACTCAATTTTAATAAAAAGCAATATTGTTGAAAGTTTATTATATCCCTAACAGAGACCCCCTCGTAGGGCCCTGAAACGAACTGTAAAAACTATTGTGAGATAGGGAACAAGTATATCTACGTGATACGTAATATGCACTTGATATTAACTGAATGTTATGTAAATTGCTGGGCACTGCAGTTGCTCGTTGCTTGGTTCGTAAATCAAAAAGCCCGGGACCGTAGCTGTCACATAAATAAGATTTGTTGAAGAATTTGTGGGCTCAATTGGAAAAGATTGCGAGTCCGCACAGCGAAATAAATTGTTGCTCAATTCTGGAGCACATATGCGAAGTGAGGGGGAAACGTTATACTCCCAAGCCCCACTCTAGCACTGCATATATCCCTACTTCCCTCTGGGAGAGGGTACTAATACTCACTATTCTGGACTGTAGCAGCCAGTGGTAGTGGCGGGCATCACCAGATCCAGGGATATGTCATTCATGATGGTACACTCGTAGCTGGGCTGGAATTTCTCCTGCTCCGATTGCGGACGCTTCTGGATCTTCTCCCGATCCTGCTTGTGCTTGCGATCAGCGCCCTTTAGCTTAAAAACCTGAAAATATAGATATATAGATAGAGTTAATCAGAACTAAACAGAAAGAAGACGAATATTTTGAATTATAGCTCCCATAAGGAATACATCTCCTTCCAAAACTTTCCCCCCTACTCACCTTGATCTGGCATGCGGCGGCATGGACTGCCTGCTTGGTCTGTCCGCCGCCATTGGGCGAACGTTCCGGCGATGCTGGAGCTGTGGAGCCGCTGGTTGTGCCACTGCCGTTGCTGCTGTTGCCACTGCCGCCGTTGCTGGCGCTATTGTTGCTACTGCTGCCGGCAGATCCCAGGCCGGAACCGGTACCAGAGCCGGTATTGGTGCTGTTTGTGTTTTCTATATAGGTTTCAATCTGCAGCCGGAAGGGCACTCCCTTCTCGCCGCCGTGCTTCTTTGGGGTAAATTCGGTTGAAATGCAGTTGACCTTGATGTAGACGCCGACCTCCTTCAGGGGATCCCAGAAGATCTCGACGGTGTTCAGCGAGTTGGAGCTGAGCGGCTGCGACACGTGGCACAGGCCGTACGATAGCGGTACGTCCACCTCAATGATGCGTTCGCCCGGGCGGGATTGCTGCCATTGCTGCATCTGTTCGCGCTCCATGAACTGGAGGCGGCGCTCATGGAAGCAGATCTTGATCACGCTCTGCAAGAGAGGAAGAAGTCAGAGGGAGGGACGGGTGAGTAAGTGGTGGCTATGACTTCACTCGGAAAGTTTTCGCACACGCAGATTCCACATGTACAACACAGAGGCCTTTGCCTGGTAGTCAGTGGCATCTCCTCTCAAGTCGACCGGCTTAATTGGGGCTTATTAAAATCAATTGAATCCCAGATACAGATACAACAGGCATAGAGATACAGATACACACAGACACACACACCGTTGGTCAAGAGGCAAGTCGCTCGAATAATTCACCGCCATCACATGACTGTGCGACTCAATTGGAGGCCAGAGACTTTGGACTCGGGAACTGGGGACTCAAGACTCACCTTCAATATCTTATCCCTGTAGAGGGAAAGGTCGCCGATCTTCTTCAGCTTGATCTCGTAGCTCTGACCCTGGTTGAGGTACGTCAGGGTCTCCTCGTTGTTCTTGGTGGCAATCGAAGTGGCCGCAGCCAAGATGTACTGAAATCTGAAGGCGCAAAAAGAATAATCACTACAAGCTTAGAGGAAAAACCATAGCAACCCTGCTACTTACTTATGGTCCTCGGAGTGGGTAGCTCCATTGGCCGAAACAAGCTCAATCTTGGCCGGATCCAAAACGCAGAGCTGCTGCTGCTGCTGCTGGGGATGGACCTTGGCGCCCTTCTCGTTCACCTCAAACTCGCTGCTGGCCAGGGGGGAGCCCTGCGGTGAACCACAGTTGCAGATGAGGCCCGAGTTCACATCGTGCTTGCCATTGCCATTGGCCGTTGTCGAGTCCTGGCCAGGATTGGCCTGCTGCGGAGAATTCTGGCACTCATCCAGCTTGGCAATGGCCACCGACGGAGAACCAGCAGCATTGTCCAACGATACCTTGGGACTGGGCTTGATCTGATCCGTCTGCGGCTCCTGCTTCAGGGTGGTCAGCGTGGGCGAGAACGACAGGAAGTTCTCACTGGGAGAGAGTGGAATATAGAGAAAGGTTAAGGATAAATTAGTTGAAATTCTATAAAGGTGCATTCAACGACTCTGCTTACTTGTTCAAGTACGAGTTGCTGTTGAACTCAGCATTCAGATCGAAGCCAATATCATCGCTCCAGCTGCTGCGACCTGCGAAAACGAAAAACAAAAAATAAAAGCTATATATTTCAATCCATATCTGGCACGTTTGTCATTTCTTTTAGATTTTCCGTCGAACTGTTATCACCAAGTGACGGCGACGCTCTCAAGAGCCATGGACGGCCTCCAAACTGTTTTGACGTCAACATTGTGGGTCTTGGCCAAAAGAAAGTGTGTGAAGAATTTATAGCATGCGACATTTTGTAAGGTCAATTTATAATTAATTGATAAACACGTAACTATATTTTTGTATCAAAAGATGGGTACTCATTAACTATTTATAGAGAAGTCTTTGATATAACAATGCATATTTATGGTTTTTAATTGTTGCATAAAATAAAAGAGCAAACCTGAGTCTTCTGTATTATAACATTAAATGAAAGGGTATTCCTCATTCTCTTTTTTAATAAAATAGAGTATTTAGCTTTTGATTCTCTTTACAAAAACAATGAAAACTAAAATTTGGCATCGAAGAGGCAGCTCTCTCGAGGTTTCAACAACAAATCTTATGTGTTGACCGACGCACATGAGGATAGTTGATATTTTCTTTTTCTGTGACTCTTTTTTTTAATATTTTGAGCCCAAAAATATTAAGTTCAAAATGATCACGCCATTACTTTCAAGCGTTTAACAAAATACCTCCCAAAAAAAGCAAGTTGTTCTCTAAAAAAAATACTGTTTGTGATGCTTGGTTAATTGATTTAATCTGTCTACTGATATATCTATCTCTATATGTGTGTGCGCTCCAGTGGACAATACATTTCTCGATCCCAATTGATTCAGAATGACGCACATCGTGTTTGCACTGCTCACTTGTACCACAGTCGCGATAGTGTCACAGCTAATTGTTTGATTAAAACTATCTGTAAATGTGTATTTGGAAATAGATGATATCTCTTGCCCAAATTGCTAGGGGAAATGGCTTTACTATAATCTTATTGCCTTCGATTATATAAAACGAATGTGGGAAAATGCCGGGACAAAGGCAGCTTATTTGTTTGGATGATCTAAGCATCTCTATGGGAGAAGTACGCCTAATGGCGGATTGTTGTATGCCAAAAACGCGGACTATTTAGTCTTATCTGCGGCGAGGCCCGCCTGGCCGAAAAAGATAAGCCATCATCTGGCTGCGCTCTAGATTGGACTCCAAATTATATGGCCAGGTCCCGGCCTAAGCACAAGTACTGTGTTTGTCCAAAGTATATCAGTGTGCCAGTGCCAGTGTCATGTCGCGGTCACTCGTTTCGGGGTAATTAGTTCGGGGGGCCTGCGTGATTTCAGTTGAAAGCGGGAGCTGCAATCTCTAGGACAGATCTCAAAGGGTTTTCGGTTAGGGGCTGGTTCGCTCCCATTGGCCATAGGAAAAGTACCGAGAAGAGATTGATACCCCTTTATTGGCCAGCAGAGGCAGAGCATTCTATAATTAAAGCTCTATTGATTAACACGTGTGAAGGTGTTAAGTTAATTACTGTTTTATGCCGACATTTAACCATCGCCATTGGTTGTTAATTTCATTAAGACCTCCGAAATTAAGAGACAGTCTATGTATGTTAATCAGTTTATGAAACTATTTAAGGACTGAAGACATTTCATAGTGCAACTCCGCCTAAGCCCAAGCCCTACATATTTCAAGCCTCCCAAAGTCGTACCCTTTGTAGGGTTTTTGGCCTTTAATTGCCATCTCACGCATTTGAATGTCGTATAACTTCATGTCTGATAGATACAGACTAATTAGCGATCACAAACCCGTGTTTATACCCCACTTAGCACTTAGCACCCGCGAGGGCAGCACAGGCAGAAAGACTCACGTTTGTCTTACGAACGATCGAATTAGTAGTTAGATCGGATACATCTGTCTAGGCACACCATATATATCACACAAATATTTCCATATCCATATCCATATATCCCGTAGAACTCGGAAACGGGTTTCTCAATTACGACGGCTTCTAATTTTGCCAGCAAGCGTGGAGGGACGGAGAACGGGGAACAGGTTTCTGACTCGCACGCTCGCTCAGCCTCCTCCGGTGCCATCGCAGGAGGAAGTCTCAAGTCCCATCGCAATTTCTTTTATTCTTTTCAGCCGCTTTCATTAATTTTGGGTCACCACAACACACATTTTATGCAAATCAGCAATTAACAAAACAGCTATCATCATATTCCCACTTTTGTGGCCATCTTTCTGGGTTTAATTCAATCTTTTATGATCGTTAAATGAATAACTTTTGGTATTCAAACTTTTTAGCTGAAAAGTGTGACAATTTTATTTATATTTCATTTATAATTTTATTTAACTAATTGATGGCCTAATCAATAAAGCATTTGCTAACCTGTTTTTATTTAAAAGAAGCTTCTGGGTTTAAATAAATTTTTAAGAATGAATGGAAAACTTCGAAAATAAAGCCTAAGACACATCACAATCTTATATTGAATTCTATTTTCAGAGATATAAAAAGACTTTCTACAATTCTTATGTGTGTATCAATTAAGTTTGTTCATATTCTTCTACTGTTAGCTATACATCCTGCTAAAATGTAGACTATTATATTAATCCTTACCCGAGTTCTTCTCGCGCTTGTGCTTATCCTTCTCCTGGTGGGCCACTTTGGGGGGCAGCTCGCCGCTCTGCGATGCTGTTGGTGAGTTCTCACTTTGGCCAATGTCCAGGGAATCCCAATCCATTCGTCTTTTGCGCGAGCCGCTGTTCAGGTAAATGGTTTGCACGTCGATAATCTGCGGTCCCGGCGAGTCCTTCGATTGGGCGTCTACGACAATGGTGATTTGTTCAATTAAAGAGCTGGTCTCTTCAATGATGTTGTTGTTGGTTGATGGAGTAAAGTTCGTGATTCAGATGAGCTGAGCTGAGCTGATGATTGCACTGATTGGCGTTGCCTTACCTGTCCACGATTCCTCAGAGTTTGGCGGCGAGTCAACAAAGTTGATCACTTGCTCATAATCCGACCCAATATGCTGGTGGTGGTAGCCGCTGATGAAGTGGCGGTTCTGGATCTGGAAAACCGAAAACGAACGGAGAGGCTTTTAGTTCGAAAACTGAATTTCGACGGCGTAATCAATTCTGGAACCCGAATGAAAAGCACCAACAATGCGTGTCTAGCCGCCAACGAGGCTATGCCCTCTCACCATTATCTCCACAGTCCAGCTGAAATACTATATGTGGGTCCGAACCTTGCTGATAAGGTCGCCCACAATCTCGGCTTTACTCTCCCAATCCCTCCTCCATCTCTCCCGGAGACAGAGAGACAGAGAAAGAGAGAGAGAGAGAGAGAGTGGGTGAAAAACACCCATCGATTCATTGCATTCCGTGATGTTTATGTGCCGATGGGGACTCTGACTTGGCTTGGTTCCATTAGGAGAGAGATAAGTTCGAACACGCTCGCAGTGTGTAAACAAATGGGAAAAGACACGGCTTGGAGAGCTGGGCAAAGAAGACCCAGAACAACATGCGGCTATATTTATAAGAAATTTCAAACAAACAAAAAATAAAGAAGGTAAACAAAACTATCTACTCGTGGGTACCCCGAGGATTGGGCGGTGGTGAGTGCGAATGAGTCGGAACTGGTGACGTAACATTCGCTTGCAACTATTTATTAAGCGCTGTTCTGTTGTTTTCCCCTCTATCTGTCCACCACAACTTTGTTATATGATACACCCCGCGCTGTATAGTATAATTAGCAATTCAACTATATATTTATATTTGCCTCAAGGCAAACAGAATTTGCCGGGGAGCCTCATGAGCAGGGGATCTTGAAAAGTTTCCTTGATTCCACTCTCTAGTAAGTAGTGAGCCTCCCTAATGGCGGAAATTCTTACTAAAAAATCAATTTAGCAATGATGAAAAACAGCTGTGTAAATATATGTCGCTACTATAATTAGTCTGGATTCTTCAGAGTTGCTAATCGCTGGAATGTTCCAACTAAACCTGGGAATAGTATAGAAGACCTAAAGCCCCAATTAGTCTTGATATAATTTATATAATTCAAACTATCCCACTTTCTTAAGTCCCAATATCAACCCATTTTATATATATATATCCCTTTGTTGTATAGTGTCGTTGGTGACCTCTGAACTCACCTGATTTAGATTTTCACTTACACCGTTATTAGTGTTGGTGTTGTTGCAGTTATGTTGTTGATCGTTGGTGATATTATTATTATTGTTGTTGTTTTGATATTGATTGCGATTTAAATTGTTGTTGAATTCCATTTGGTCAAATTCGTTAAAAATATTCAAATCGAACTTTGTTGAAAGGTTGCGTGATTGTTGATGTTGTTGAATTTGTTCCGCTTGTTGTTGGTGTTGATTTTGTTGAATGTACTGTTGGGGGTGGTGGCTCAAATGTTGTGGTAGTAGTTGTTGTTGTTGTTGTTGATGAGAATATTGTGGATCAAATATGCTTTGTAAATCCAACAGACCGGAGTTTTGTGATAGAAACGAAAGCGCCATTCGGTACGTGAATTAAGGGCGTTGTAATCACGTTCCGTTCCCTTATTCCTTGTTAGTTTTGGAGTATTGAAGTTTTGTCGTTTTCCAACGGATGGATAATACGATATATGTTTTGGGCGACCACAGTTTCTACCGTTCCGACCGGACTTTCGCCAGCAGCAATTTTGCTCAAGTTTTGCTTCGATACAACGCGAAATGCAACAAAGGTGATTTTGATTGATTGTAATAGTAATATTCGAAGTAGAAACAGTTATTGATCGACTCGCGAGACTTAAATATGGCTTTTTGCTTAGGTTAACATTTTGGATTGCTTGAAAATCCTCGAATGACACACTTTACCAATCGTTCGTCGCACAGCACTTGGATATACGAGGGCTAACAATATGCACTTGACGTTGAGTTCTACTAACAACCAAATAATATCTCTAGTTTATTCATATATATTTTTAATATAGGTAAAACATGTATAACTTGCTTTTTTGTAACTTTTCTCTAGATTGGCTCACAATTGAGTGGAATTGGAAATGTTGTTGCGTTGTGCGTAATGTGTTCTTGGGGCCTTCGGAGGGGGATCGGGGGCCGGGCGGGGCAAATTAAAACAATACGAAAAACGAATTGTATAGTTTCTTGATACCGGTGGTCTCGCGCTGACGATGGCTTCGAAGTAGGGTATTTTCGATTTTTAACAGCATCTTGGTCCGGAGATACATATAGCTCGATTGCGACTGATATTCATTTGACATGCGCTGCAGTCGTATTTCAGATTTCTCCATTTATCGCTAAATTGACGTTACTTGATGCAGTTCAAATGGGAGGTGGTACGGTACAGGTCTCACTGGCACGCGTTGGACTTGTTGTCTATAGCAGCGGCGATCCTTCGACGCTCTATGTTTTCTAGATCTGTTTGTTGGTTTTTAGACCACTGTCAGATGGCGGTGGACATTATACAGCAGTTGTTTACGCTTGAATCGGGTTTATAAGTATGTATGCGTGCTTTACAGATAACACAGGCTGCACTCCTCCTTGTTGAATGATATTTCTTCTCTCGCTCTTGTAATTGTGACGCTGTTATTTGTTCTTTTTATTTTCAAACAGTGTTTTGAGTTCTTTTTGGGGTGTTTTTTTGTGTTGATTTAGTCACTCGGTCAGATAGGCGACATTCCAATTAACAAGTCACTTGTAGGGTTTCGCTGTGGCTCTCTTTGCATATATTTCGCTTCCGAAAATAGGATTTTCCACGTTATGCGTTATATAACTTTTGTGTGGGCTTTATTTTTATGGGACACTGTCAGAAGGTTGACATTATTTCGCAGTTGTACACTTCTGAAGACCGATGTTGATCACTGATAACTGATTATCTTGGCTGGTTTTGGGGTTACTTGGGGAACGATTTATTAGACACGACTATTCGGGGCGCTCGACGATTTAGCTCTGGCTTGCACTGACTTTCCGACGTTACTGTGAAGTTGATATATTCGCGATCGGATTTTTCGCTCTGCTCGGCGGCGAGTGTATGGGTGTTATCGCGGTTTTACGTTTTTGCGCTTTACGCCTGTGTGTATATTGGGGTGTTATATATCAGCGGCAGCGAGTTGGATGCCAGTTTCTTGGATCGGTGTAGTCACTTTTATGGGGGGCCTAATTTCTGCGGCGGCTAAACGGGTTTTTTGGGGGCTAATTATTCACCAAAAAGCGATCGGATTTCATTAGCGAGAGAATAGGAGTTTTTGTTTGCTTCGACTTGCACACTGTATATTATCTTTGAACTTTTTTGTTGTTTGATTCTGTTGTCTGCGCGATAACGATAGCGATTACGATTCGGTTGGTGATAACTTTTTTTTGCTGCCAATTCAGTGGGTAATTATAGTTGGGGCTTTTGGTTCTGCCTTTCGCGTATAGTTTGACTTTTGGGTGTTATGTGTTATGTACGGCGGACTGCTCGCTGCGGGCTAGAGGAGCACTTTTAGTCCGACGAAGCCAGGCTTCGGAGAGCCCAAGGAGACGAGCATTTTGTGCGGCAGAACCTTGGTCGAGCGGCAGCCAACGCGGACACGAGGTTAAAATATCAATGAGTTGTGTGAATTTTCGCCGTTAGCGGGAAACTACGGGATACAGTTTCGGAATCAAACAAGCCCAATCAAGAGCCGACGGCGCTGGCTGCCCCACACAGACAGACACACACAGTGAGATCGACCGAGTGCGACAATAACAACAAGCCACTTGCGATTACGGAGGCGGAACGGGAGCAACTACGCTCACAGATACACTTTCGGAATTAAGCCAGCCCGAAGATGCGATGCGAAGATGATGCTGCTTCTGCTTCTGCTGCTGCTGCCAACGGAATTGATGCGGATGCTGCTGCTGCGCTGCCGAAGCTGGTGCTCTGCCGCCTGCTATCACTCTAATTGATTGTGGCAACAACAATGTGAACACGCACACTCTCTCTGGGGCTCTTGATTGGAAGGGCTTTGTGTTGTTGTTGTTGCTGATGCTGATGCTGCTGCACTTGTTGCTTTGTTGCTCGCTGCCGACGTTGACGTCTCGGTCTCAGCTCAGCTGTTTTGCACGTTCTTTTTGTCTTTGTCAGCGCTTCGCGGCGAATGGCAAAGCCAGGCGAGGAGAAGAATGCGACGAAGACGGAGGAGCAGTAGTAGTAGCGCCGTTACAAAAACAAATTAATTAATTCGAGTCTGTGTGTGGAACTGTTCCTTGATTTGCGTTGATTGGGCGTTGTTGTTTTTGTGGTTCCTGCAATCGAATTCAATTCTATGCTCGCTGCTATTGCTGCTCGCCTTTGTGTGTGTATCGCTTTTTGGACCGTTTTTTGATGCGCGCGTCGATGACGTATTTAATTTTTGGCACTCGAAGAAAATAAGATGGCCAGCCAAAAAGAGTTTGACCGCTTGCTTATTAAGCTTTTCCGCTCGCGATAAACACAAAAAGCGTCAACGTGTTAATATTTTTTTGCTGTTGCTGCTGCTGATGATGTTGTAGTTGTAGTTTTAGTTGTTGTAGTAGTTGTCAGATTGGTTTATATTCCGCATAAATTGCTAAACATGTGCCGCCGATGGTTTCAAAAGTACTGATTTGGTGTCTCACGCTAATATTAATAATAAGTATACGGCTAGTAAGCCGCACTCTCTTTCGCTCTCCCACATCTCCCCGGGCGCTCTTACTATCTCCTTCCCTCTCTGGCTCTCGCGGTTCCAACGGCTCTCTTTGCTGGCCCCCACTAGCAGTGCAACTGTGTGCGTGTGTGTGTGGAATGCAATAAAAGAAAAGGCAAAAAGCAAATAGGAATTTTGCTATGGCACGCACTTTCTGGCCGACCTTTGATAGCCCCATCTCGCTCCCACTCTGGGGTCCATGGCAACCCACCTTTTTGGGGCCTGACTTGCACTTGTAAGCAACGGAAAACAGCAACAAGGAAAGCTATTTATCAACAAGAACAGCTGTTGGCTTTAGTCTCCATTGCTAAAAGAGCAGACGTCGCTGAAGAGAGTAGACAGAGAACAAGAGAAGAGAGCTGCACCTGTTTGTGGGAACTGTGTGGGGGAGCGTTTTTCGGAGCAAGTCGCCGATCTATTTCTAGGGTGGACCTAATAACGGTGCTACTAATTTAGACTAATTGCTGGCCACCGATTTTCATTTACTCCAAGATGATTGCTTTGTGCTAATTAAGTCTTAATTGATGAAAGCCATACGCGCAGTGCTGAAATTTTGGGAATTGGCATCCGGGGATCGGCATTATTACTGTTATTCCCCTCTCGTGATGCTTCCTTTTACATTTCTTCAATTGATCGCAATATGGCGGGCGAATTAAATATTTCTCAATTGTTTTTAAATTGCCATCAATAACGAGGTTCGGTTCCCAAGTGAAATTAATTTATTTTGCACAATGAAAGTCAAAGACGCAATTTGTTGCAATGAAAGTGCCGCGCATGGAAACGCTTTATCGCAATTTTGTTGCACGTTTTTACCAGGTTTTTACTATTTTTTATTTCGAGCAGACATACCCATCTGTCGCTTAAGTTAGCGCTTAGGACGCTTCAATTAGCGCTGTTAATTTGCAAAAATTAGCAGCATTTTGCTTAAAAATATACTTTATGGCCATTGATCAAACCGCTGGCTGGCAATAAAAAAAAAGTTGAGAAAAAATTATAAGGCGTAATTTGAGCTGAATGGAGACTTATGTCCGTCAAATTAGCACAGAAATTATATTAATTAGCAGCTTTACAAATTAACAGTTCAAATTTTAAATCGGGCGCCAAGCTTCTGAAATTCTGGCAACGCCTTTCCATCGGTCTTATCGACATATGTTTGACCAGATAGCTTAAAAAATAAAAATCGATTACTCGATAAAAGCAAAGGGCCAAAGTTTGTTTATCATTCTTATTCGGCATTTTTAACATCAAAATGAGCTCCATCAAGGTAAATTAGCGATCAAGAGGCCTGCTCTCATGTTAAAATTTAGATAGAATTTGCAGTTCAGATGCGCAGGGATGACGAGGCGTACGCCAACGTTTTACGAACGGCGCTGGATGGTGTCGGCCAGGTGGAAATCGACACCAAGGAGGGCCGAGTGATTGTCCAGACCCAACGACCTTGGTCAGAGGTGCATGACAAGATAGAGGCCACTGGGCGCAAGGCGGTGCTATCGGGATTCGGCGGCCAGTCTGCCGTGGCTCTCATCAACACCACGGGCAGTGTGGTGGACCGAACGCCCGTCCAGGGCGTAGTGCGATTCACAACAATCACGGCCCGGGAGCCTGGAGTAGTGGTAGATGGCGTGGTCGATGGACTGACACCTGGTCTGCACGGTTTCCACATCCACGAGAGTGGAGACGTGTCCGCGGGCTGCGCTTCCGTTGGCTCGCACTACAATCCCCGCCAGTCGCCGCACGGAAGTCCAACAGCGGCTGCCGCAGAACGTCATGCCGGCGACCTGGGTAACATTCGGGCGGATGAGAGCGGCAGGGCCACATTACGATTTGTTGATCCCATCCTGGAGGTGTGGGACATCATTGGCAGGGCCATTGTGATAACATCCAGTGCCGATGACCTGGGAAACGGTGGCAACCAACAGAGTCTCATCGATGGCAACTCGGGGGACAGGTTCGTAGTGTATCCATCCCCCCTTTTCTGGTAACTACTTTTCACAGTTCAAGTTGTTTCTTTGCAGAATTGCCTGTGGCATAATTGCCCGTTCGGCGGGTATACTGGAAAACTTCAAGAGAATCTGTGCCTGCGATGGAGTCACCCTGTGGGATGAGCGCAACAAGCCACTGGCTGGGGGGGATCGCTCCCAGAAGCTATAATTTAGAGAATCCTTGCTGTTGACCTTGTTAACTTGTAAATAAATGTATTTCTTTTGTACAAAAACCATCGGGAAGTCCCTTTTGATTTTCAAATGCTTTTAAAGTTTTATTTAAAATATTTCTTTGCCGTTTTTGTTTTGCTTTTCTTCTTGTGGTTCTTAGTTAAAATTAATTTGCTTTTAAATTATTATTATCTGTTTTGTTTGCTCTGCCAATAACTACTGGATTCGACGACGAGTGTGTTGTATGGTGTTCTGTGTGTGTTGTTGGTTAACTTGAGTTGTTGTTGTTTTTGTGGGGGGGTCGTTAAAACCGAAGAACATACAGACACACTTGTTGTACTTGATAATAATAATTATAATGATAATATTCGCAATGCCTAATGCATTTTGACGTTAATAGATATATATGTGTATATATTTGATTCTTCTGTTAACACTACATGGCGCCAGCCCCAGTCAGACGAGAGCGTGGGGCGTGGACGCGTTCTTTATTTGTGGTTTTATGTAAATAAGTGGTAAAAAATATGTAAAGTGTATATATGCGTATGTCCTAATGCTTACTGCGTTTGCCAGACGACGTATTTACATATCTGTTGGCCTTTTGTACTCTACGTGCTTTCTTCGCCTCCTCCGGCTCCTCGAGAGCTGCCTCCGATCCAGGTGCCTCCGGCTGAGCTGCCGTTGGCTTCATGGACACAAGGCTTACGATCACGCCGCTCCGTTGATGGTTGCCATAGAAGAGCTTCGGCGAGACTCCCCCGGTGGCGGCGGTCTTTACAGCTCCTCCTTCTGCTGCTCCTCCATTCACTGCGGCCGGCGGCTGTGGTTGGGATTGGACGGCCTCCACTGTCTTTGATGTGGACGCAATGGCATTGGACGACTGGGTCTCCGACGGAAGCTTGCGCTTCAAATTCTTGGCTGCAGTGCTAACGGCCAGCAGCTTGGCCGTGGTGGACTCGTCCGGCGAGGCGAACTCCTTTAGATCGCCCACGCTCACATCGCTCTCCTCGGCGTCAGCGTCCTCATTGCTAATAATGATGTGCTCCGGATCGACGCCCTGGTTGACGAGCACTTGGAAATCCTCGGGCGGCACCAGAGGCGTCACTTTTTGATTGCACGAACTGCACATCGTCGGAATGGCCGGACTCTTGGAGCGCCAGAACTGCAGCTCGGTCTTACACTTGTTGAGCTCCTGCGAAAGTCCAAGTAAGAGAAAAATCAATGCGTGCTTTTGGGTTAAATCCAACAAAATTTACATACCTGCAAGAGGGTGGAGAACTTGCGAGTCATCTCCTCGTTCTTCTTGTCATTCTCATCCAACCGATTGGCATATTCAAGCGTCTGCTTCTGCTGCTCCGCCAGGAGATTCTGTTGCTCGGCCAGCTGCTTGCCCTGTTCGGCGGCCTTTCGTTTGCAATTGCGCAGCTCGGTGCGCAGCACCGACAGCTGATTGTTGTAGATCTTCATGCCCTGCTTGATCTTGCGGATGCCCTTGCGGAGCACCATGTGGTTCTGCGGCGGTGAATTGCTGGCACTGTCCTCGAGATCTGAACTGATGGCAAGCGTGGCTGTGAAAGGAAATTACTGATGACTCTGACAGTTACAACTGAAGGACAATGGGCTTACGTCGCTTGGTGATGGTGGGCAACGTATAGAAGTTCTTGTTGAAATAGGCCAGGCCGGGAAGTGTCGGCTCGATGCGGTCCTTAAAGTACTCCATGGCCATGGTGGAGAGATCGAAGAGCTCATCGGTCACCCGATAAGGTCGCTGCAGCTGAGGCGTAAAATTGAGATAGTTCATAATCCCGTTTACCTCGTCCAATATCTGTGGAAATTATTCGTATTAGTGTTTTGTAAGCCAGTCAGTTTGAGAGCTCGACTTACGGATCCCGGAAAGAAGCAGCAATGGCCCCGCTCCATGTGCTTGCCCATGCACATCTGCAGCAGTGAGAGGCGCATGTAGCACGTCTCGATGATGTCGCACTGACAGGCCAGCGGATGACCGCGTCGTGCCGACTCCCGACGCGGCATGCTACCCTTGATGGCCTGGAAGCGGCTAAAGGTGGTATTGACCTGCCTGGAGAAGGCGGCGTTCAGCATGGCCATGCAAATGTCGTTTATGCGGTGGCACACCTGCAAAGACACCGAGAAACATCGAAAATGAAAAGAGTTTAAGCAAAGTGAAGATACAATGTTGGGCTGAGATTTTTCAGGTTCAGCTGCTGTGCCCGCATACATCCACGAGGCAGTGGTTCTGCCTGTTATTAAATTATATCAGATTACATTTGTCGCCGCTACCTACGACAAATAACCCCGCTGCATACATACACACACACCAGTGGCTGGCCAGGGGAAAGGGAGGAGGGAGAAGCATGGTGCAGGCAAAAATACCATCAATACCCAAAAACACCAAGGTGTAGATACCTTTCTCAAGGTCTTGAACAAAAAATAGTTCTCTTGAAATTATTGCAAGGCGTAATTATCACTTTATGCATAAATTATCGTTTTGTATGGTTTTCTTTTTAAGAAAAATTGATATAATTTTTTATTTTTTAAACATTTAAGGCTTTATTTAATTGATTTGATGTAATTTTGTATGATTTTAGCCCTATTTCTTTTAATTACTGGATATTACTAAATACCCTAAAATTACATCCTAAAATTTGGAATTCGATTTTTAAATAATATCACTTATAGTTATCTTTCTAATATTACAAATTTGTTTCATCCTAGCTTTATTTTGATGATAATTTGCAAATATATAAATATCATTATCTCGGGGTATTTTACTTCTATCGAACAGAAAAAACACATCGACAAGTCCGACTTGCTTTACAAGTTGTATATTAATATTTAAAACTACAAATTGATCAAATCTAGTCTTTCCTGGAGATAAAGCGTACCGAATATGCATGCCAAACGCACACCAACGTTTACGTATGCTGAATTTTCTTAATTTCTTTGGTTCCTATTTAAACCTCATAAAGAAAAGGGTTTTTACTATAAATATAATATTTGTGTGTGTTATAAAAGCCACAAACTCTTGGTTTCTGTCTAAACCTAGTTTTTTTTATTTGTTTTAGGCCTGAGAATCATCCCTCTATGTTCCCTTTTTTTTCCAAGACATAAATATGTCTGGTTAACTTTAGGAAGAGCTAGTCATGCTTTTATTATCTGTCTTGAAGTCATTGCAATTATACACAAATCTTTCAAATTACCCTACTAGCCTCATATTGTTACCCACTGAAAGGGTTAACTGCATTTTTCACTCCTTAAACCATTAAAGATGGACCAACTATACCCATACAGATATGGTTATGATTCACCCCCCACGGAAATCAAGATCACAGGCATATTCCAACGCTAAATATAAACAATCACAAGTGCATGTGCTGTGCCCTCGTGACAAAGTTTTAATTGCCTCCTGCCAAGTGAGGGACAGAACATCACCGAGGGAACGCATGGGCCAGGCCGATGATGTCGGCGCGAAAAAAATACCAAGAGACCCATGGTACAGGCAAGCTATGAGTGCAGGTAGTTGCTGGGCTCGTTGGATAACCAACTCTGCGCCCGACCCACACGCCTGCACTTGGGAAATTGCTTTTTATTGATTTAATAGCCACCAGCGCTTAGGGGGTGAGAGTGAGAGAGGGAGGGGGCCCTAGGGGGCACAGGTTGCACTTACCATTCTGAGATGTGAGATTTTCTTGTAGTTCACGTAGCTGAGAATCTTCTCAATCAGCTCGTTGGGCAAATCCAACAGCCCAAGAGGCGTGGCCTGCACAGTGACCCGGGAAACCGAGGGCCCCATTCCCTCGACCTGACCGCTCCGCTGCATCTGGATGTTGTACGAGTGGTGGCGCGTCACCACGCTGGCGGAGAAGGCCAGGCTGGCCGGCGACTGGTAACTGACCGTTCGCCGCAGGACGGAAGTACGAGCTGCCGTGGATCCCAGATCCTGGATGGAGAGTGGCAAGGCTGGAATAACAGCGGGTACCACATCCTGCGCCTCTGCAGTTCCCGAACCCGACCCCGATCCCGATGCTGAAGCGCCTCCATTGGCGGCACTGCCGCACATTTGGCGGGTGGACACCATCTTCACAGTGAAGTTGGGGCTCGGGTGCTAGTTTCACTGCAGGTCTATGGCAATGGACAGAATTAATTCTCGGCAGAAGCGTCTACGAAAAGCTACGAAATAAACAAAAACAGCATATAGGACAGTCGTTAGTTTTTCCCAATCGTGAATATGAATATATATCGTAAATATCGCCATGTATATGTGAGCTCTATTGAGCGTCTCTTTTCCTCTTTTTTGGTTTTTCTCGAAATTCTACTCTGCGCTACGCACTTCCATAGAACTGGCCTCGCTTCGTACCCGTTTTATGAATATTATTGTTGCATTGGCATCGCTTGTCCCGCGTTTCTTGGTGGCCCAAGGTTTCTAGCTCGGATCTGGATGCTTTCGAGTAATTTTGCTGGACGCTGACATTCACTTTAACTCCGTTTTTCCGAGCACAATTAAATTTTTGATATTTTTTCGATATTTTTTTCTACAGATGGTATATTTATATCGTCATTTTGTGTTTATCCAAATATCGAAATTGCGATATTTTTATTATATATTCCGATATTTTTTGCGTAACTTTCTACGCATTTACGGAAGAAAGTTGTAGAATTTCCTATAGAGGCGGGCTAGAAATCCCTTTCGGTAAGTATTTTGGGGTAGAAGTCCCAATGGGGTAACACATATTTTGAACAAAATATATCGCCCTTGGCTCTGTATCGATAGGTTATAAATATCTAGTTAATTCCATCAATCTGGCAGCTCTATGCAAATACACAATCGATAGCAACATCGCAAACTATCGCGTGTAACAATCGGAAACATGCAGCCGCGTTAAAAAAAAGAGTGAAAAAATAAGTTGCAAAACACTGGATCGGTGCGGATAATAGGAATATATAATACAAAATTAAATGGTAAAGCAGAGGCACTTAGATCGGGCTTGTTGAATGAATAGTTTTTGGTGAAAGCAGCCGCACGAGAACGAGCACTCTCTTCGCTGGCTGGGAGCGTGTGTGTGTGTGTGCGTGCATGTCTGTGTGTTGACAAAAATACAACAAATCGCAGCGAAAACAGGAAGTGTGTGAGCGATAAAACATAAAGTGCATTAAAATAACTGACTAATAGTGGCGGCCAGGGACTTGCTTTCATATATTAAACATATCTAGACCGCTTTCGCTGCGATTTAAGGGGGCGTGTTTCTAGTCGGTTGCCTGCGCTGCTGTCATGTTTTGATGCGCTGTGATTTGAATATTGTGGAAAATCACGTCATTTCTGCCACGCTCGTTCGTTCGTTGTCTTTCTTATTGGTGTTTTAGTCAGTGAAATCGATTCTGTGGCTGCATTTAAATATCATGCGACAATAGCGCGTTGCCATGCGTGTGCGTGTGTGTGAGTGAGTGTGTAAGCGTGTGCGATGACTGTTTGCATAAATTGTAGATTACAATTGTTAATAATTATGCCTGCTTTTGTCTTTATCAAAGTTTCGCGCTATCGGCCAGCCAGCGAAGAAGCAGCAGCAGCAGCAGCAGCAGCCGCTCCCTAACTGAGAGCGTGGAAACCCCAGAGCTGGCTACCGCCTCCTCCGATTGCCTCTCCTCTGACTGCTGCCCCTTCTCCCCCTCCTCCAGCTACAGCTAATCCGTTGTTTCTAAAATGACGGAAGAAGGGGAACAGCAGGAGGCGCTTGTCAAGCGGGCTGAGGACGAGCGCGAGGAGATCTTCAGGCGCTACGAACTGGGCCTGGATCCCAGCAACGTGGTGGACTCCTGGGAGAATCCCACATTCGAGATCTATCACATAACCGACAAGTAGGTGGACTCAGTCGATTGTATTTCCCCTTAATTCTAATATGTCCGATACCTGGTTTCCCGCAGATATGGATTTATGCACGACTCTCGCCTGCCGACGACGCGCAACGCCCAGGAGCTTCACCGCAACAACATCGAGGCGGAACGCGACAAGAAGTGGCTGAAGATGCTTGGCCACTGGCCGCCTCCCGCGGACAAGCTGCACAAGCGTGTCTACAAGGGGATACCGGATCGCGTGCGCTGGCAAGCGTGGAAGCGTCTGCTCAATGTCGAGCACTCGATCGCCAGCAATGCTGGCGTCTATGCCCGCATGCTGCAGCTGGCGAGAAAGTATTCGACGGAGGCGCGCCAGATCGATGCGGATGTAAACCGCCAGTTTCGCGACAATCTTGCCTACCGGGAGCGCTACTGCACCAAGCAGGTGTCGCTCTTCAATGTGCTCAATGCTTACAGTATCTACAACTCGGAGCTGGGCTACTGCCAGGGCATGGCGTGTGTGGCCGGCGTCCTGCTGCTCTACATGGTCGAGGAGGAGGAGGCCTTCTGGGCACTGAACACCCTGATTACAGATCCCAAGTACGGCATGCACGGCCTGTTCATCGAGGGATTTCCGAAGCTCACGCGCTTTATCGCCCACCACGACCGCATCATGTCCAAGATAATGCGCAAGTTGCACAAGCATTTTACCAAACACAACGTTGACGCCCTGCTCTACGCCATCAAGTGGTTCTTTGTCGTCTTCGTGGAGCGCGTCCCCTTCAGTTTGAGCCTGCGCGTTTGGGATATTTTCATGCTAGATGGAGATCGGGTCATACTGTCCATGGCCATCACCATTCTCTATCTGCACAAGGACGAACTGATTCGCCTGAAGGACATGGATGCCATCATTGAGTACTTGCAGGTGAAGCTGCACAAAAACTTTGGCTACAACGACGACGATGCCATTCAGGCCTTGGAGCGCGTAATGAAGAAGCTGAAGGACCTGAAGCTGGACGTACCGCCGCCGGCCAAGTCGAATGAGTTCCCCTCCCGCAAGTTGGGCGACTTTGTCGAGGCAGATATGGAGAAGAAGATTGGCCGCAGACGCAACGATTATACAGATAATGAGAAGCAAGTCATTACAGATGTGATATCAAGGTATGATTCTGAGTTAAAGATAACGCACTTGTTATTTGCTAAATGTTAACTTCCTTTTGCAGGCAAGAACAGAACGCGATTGAGGTACAATCGACGGTGTCGTACGAGACTTCAGAGTGCGCCACGGGTGAGTCATTGGCAGCACACACTTATCCTTACACTCACTTGATTTACTAATACTTATGCTTGCTTCCAAACAAACCCACTTCTAACCCGACTGTGTAACTCTATTCTAATCTGTAATCTCTGCAATATTTATTTATTTTTGTATTGTGTGGTGCAAGTTTATCACAATTTTGCGTGTAAACACGAGCAGTTCCCCAAAACGAACTTGAATTGGTGTCGTCGTCGTTGCCTTAGTTTGTAATTCCGTAATTCCCCCCATGTACAAAGTCCTATTTAGTTTTAGAATATGAGAAATGGCATATGTTTAGTTGTTTACGTTGAGTAGCAATGTTTAGTATTTTCTTTCATTTGAGTTTGTGCTGCTAAGAACGTAGCCACTTTCAGCGAGTCATCGCCAGTCCAAGAGCGCGTCATCATCTCGACTGGCAGAACAGGCGTTAATAATTGGATAAAATGCTAATATATTGACCTTTTGTACGTTGGAGGAGGGAGTGGGTTGAGAGCATCCCTCTCTCATCTGTAGTTGGGAGCGGCAAGAGTGCGGATATTAGTTGGTTCTGGATGAAATATACCAAGTAATAGACTGTAAATGGGCACTAATTCTAACTGTCTAACTGTGTAAAGTAATAGTTTATAAGGGCCCAAGCCAAGCCAATAACCAAGCGAAACCACAACCAGATCATATATACGCTTATTAAATACGCCCCTCGACGTTCATGTCATGTGTAATCAACCGGACGCGCTCCATCTTGTAACCATTACTGTCTAACATTGTCCGCTCCGTGTACATATATATATAAATATCCGTTTTCCATCGCTTCTCTGCGTCTGCGTCTTTCCCGGCAAATCGGAGCTGCAAACAAAAAATAAAAAAACAAACAAAACACGATATCAGATATGAATCCTAATCCGCAATCGCTTCTGTTGTTCTGTAGGTGACGGATACTCAATGAAAACCTTTCAGAGTATCACTAGCTTAGCCACCTCGCCGGCGAACAGTAGCTACTCGCTGTACAGCAACGGATTTGTGGTGACCACTCCCGAGAGTGTCCAAGACCCCGCTCGCAGCCAGAGTATCCACAATCTCAGTTATCTCTCCCAGCATCAGCAGCCAATACATCCAGCCGCAGCCTCCGCTCTGCCCAATGGTTACCATATGCGGCATAGCTTCAGCAGCGATAGTGATAGTCGCAATCGCCTCGATCTGGATCAGGCCCTGGAGGTGCTCCAGCGCCAGCAGGTGTACATGCACTCGTCGAAGACCCCCAGCAGCCAAAAGGTTTACATCATTCAAAACGGAGGCGGCGGCGCGCACATAGAAAACAACGACAACGACGACGACGACGATGATGCGCTGAGCGTGGAGAATACACGCCTCTAATTTTAGTTGATTCGTAATCTTTCTTTATGTAGTTAATGTTTTTCTCCCTTTTGGTTTATAAAACGCATATGCCAATAACGATTATCCTTTTCCTCTGGAACCCCTCGAACATTCGCTAGTGTAACATCTTTACGTACTTAGCTTTAATTTTTGTATTTTTGTCATATCGACAGGAAATTTAAAATTGTTATTTGCTAGCATTTATTTGATGTTTTTGTATCTAGATCTTGTTTTCCACCATTCTTGTCCTCTTACTCTTACTCTCTGATATTATCTAACCGATAGAGAGTTTGTATTCCAAAAAAAAACCTGATAACTCCTAAGACTCCAACGATTCCGTACAACGATTAATAATTTATTGTAACTGCTTAACTTTCCACACTTTATTACCACTTACCTACCCCATAATACTTATGTACTTTAAGCTGTGCATTTACTTTATTTTTGCTTTCAAAAAAACAAAGAAACGAAACTCAACTTTAGTTTATGTTAAAGCCAAATTAAAATGGTAGTTTGTATACACTGATTAGCCAATAATTTATATGATTATATATATATAATATATACTTAGCAAAAAGTAACACACAAATAAATATGATTTTGTACTGAAAACGAACTGAAACCACTTTGGCCAGCATGTTTATGATATATATTACTTATAGCAGACCCACGCGCTTCGCTGCTTACAAAAATAATTTGCAATTTGATATATTTTATTTATTACGGGTTGTCACCATAACTAAATAAACCCGGCAATTGTACAACTATAATGAGGCAACAAATTTTTTTTCTTTAGTCCCGTGTCCCGAGAGAATAGGAATTTATTTGTAATGTTATATTTTTTAGGCTACATTTTTATAGGTTTGCACTGCCAGAGAGATGTGTTTCAGACTCTCTTCCTGGCTCTAAATTCAATTCGATTTGCACCTCACAAACAACAACAAAAACAAACACAACAACAACAACAACACTAACACAGCTAACCAAAATTTTTACACAAATCACAACTCAACAATAAACTAAATGCAATTTATTCCAAAATCAAAACTCTTTTCCAACGCACATTGGCAACAACGACAACGAACTGGGATTGGTACTGACGACCACGACGCGTTCGCTAAACAAATTGAAATCTCGATCAAAATATCCCAAAAACATATATATGCAAACGCAATTTATTAGTTACGCTTACCGTTCCCGAGGACTCGCACTCAATCAGAAGTTCGCTTGCAGGTACCTCAGTTGCCTCGCACGGCTCGTCGGAGACCATGTCGCTGGAGGACAATAAGTTAGTAGTTCCTATATAATATAAATCGCATTAACTAATATTATTATTAATTCTATTGCAGTGTTCACCTGAAAACAGCCAACTTGCTGCAGAACAACACACCGCAGCGTGAGTTGCTACTGGGAACCTGACGGCTGCCGCCTGCGTCGTCCTCTACGGCGCAGGCAGGTGCAGATATCCGCCACACACTTTCCACAAACACCAGCGGAGGAGGTGCAGGTGCATCGAGAGTTAGCCCCACATCTTCGCCTAGAGCCACGCCCACACCGCCGCCAGTTCCGCCAAGATCGCCGCTGGCGCTTGGATGACTAGCAAAGCAAAAGGCATCGGCGACGGCGGCGAACCAGAGCGGTATCACCTAGTTCCTGGTGCTATCAGCAGCCGTTTGCCTTTGCCTTGCCTTAAGTCTTCTTGCCCTGCCACCGCTGAAATTAGACGTAGAATCAGAAGCACTAGCAGGACTCCAGTAACCCAGGAGAAAGTCCCTAAATGAATCCCTTTTTGTATATACATACGTCGCCGCCGCCGGAGAACAAACTGAATGGCCTGCAGAGTGGGAACCAGTTGCTGGGATAGATGCGCCAAATTAAATTTACAACAGTTACGAGTTTAAAACAATTGATAAACAAGAAAACAAGCAATCGAGAATTACATACGCCGAAAAATGCTAGAGGAACAATATCTATTGAAGCAAGAGCAAATCGTATCTAATACAAAACTAAATGAAAGCGGTTAGAAATCTATTTAATTGCATTGCATATTGAATTAAACCTAAGCATATATATATATATTATAATATAGAGGATAGAAATTGTTGTAAATTGTACTTGTATATATATACGTACCGAACGAAAATACAAAGCAACGTTAAAAAGTTACGTCCATGAAATGAAATGAAACACGAATAGCATGTAAAGGCGGAAGTAAGGCAACCAAAAATTACATGAAAGCTACACTTAGCTATGAAAATCGAATGATTACGCTAGATATTTATATATACATGTATAGTTATGCCAACCAAAAAAATACACTGACAAATGAATATTTATAATTGATTTCATGATTATTCTCTCACGAAACAATGAATCATTAGCCTAAGTTTCTCAGCAACACGGAATTACGTTTATTTAAGTTTTATATTTATGTTCGATTGCGTTTCAAGAAATAAAAACTTAAAAACATTGTCACAACTTAATCCCCCGCCTTGGTGTCAAGCTTGCCGCCCTTTTCGATTATTGTGCCCAGATCCTTGAGCGATACCTCGGCCGAACCCCTTTCCAGGGGCTGGGGCTGGTTGGGACCCGGCTTCCAGCCCACAAAGTAAATAATTTGAAATGTCGCCGGTATACCCTTCTCGCCGGCCTTGGAGTACATCTCCTGGTAGATGGCACTGGCCGCCAGCATTGTCTCCCGACTAAGATGTACCGGCCGATTGAAAGCCGCATTGTTCTCCGCCATTCCCTTGAGATCCCACATCAGCTCGAACATGCTGGGATAACCGATGACCAGCTCGTCGGTGTCTATGGTGAGCATGGTGAAGCCGGCGCGATTTAGCAGGGAGCCAATGTCCCGGATCTGAGTAAAAGGTGATATATGCGGGGAAAGGCCTCCCTTGCGCTCCAGCTCCGCCAGTTGGAGGGAGGAGCGTAGCTCGTACAGTGTGTCCCCGCCGAACAAGGAGGCTATAAAGACGCCGTCCGGCTTCAGACTGTGCTTGATCTTGGCAAAGCAGCCGGGCAAGTCATTCACCCAGTGCAGACTCAGGCTGGAGATGACCAGATCCAAAGAGTTCTCCTCAAACTGTAACGATTCCTTGGCTATAATCATAAAGCAAAGCAAAATTATATTTACCCACGTCCAAATTCTCCTCATCCTTGAGCAGCTTCCGCATTTTGAGGCCTGGGGTGCCCTGCGCCTGCTGCAGCATGGCGGCACTGGTATCTGTCAGCGTCAGGTGCTCCACGCTCTCCGCCAGAATGTGCTTGGAAAGGTAACCACGACTGCATCCAATATCCGCCGCCGCCTTGAACTCTCGCTTAATGTCAAATACGCGATCCGCAAGGCGGAAGCCCACCTCTTCCTTTAGGTAATCATACAGACCGACGTCCTCGCTGTTTAAAAGTAAATCTCTGTTAGTTTGATTTTGTTTGTTTTGAAGTAAAACTCACCTGAGAGCAGCTCTCTCCTTTTGCAAACGCTTCGCGTTTCGGTCGAATATATTTTGCGAGCTTTGTGCCAACGAGGAAAGAGGACGCAGCTCATTCCTTATTTTTAATGTCGATAATTTTAATTTCGTTAACTTTCTTAACATTATAAAAGCTGTAGCAAAACAATGCTGTAACAAGCTACCGGCAAGGAGAAAAAAATTCTGTGATTGCAAGGCGAAGTCAGAGATACACTATCTTTCATTTGTCATAAGAATATGGAAAAGAAAACAGAATAAAGTAACACAGTATGCATTTAATAAAGGCTGCAAAAGTTTAACATTTTCATATATGTAGTTTAAAATATTTAAATTATTTAAACTGATTAAACTTGTTTGAAATATGACAAACTTTTTAGCAAATTCAAAGCAATAAGGGTATATTGGGCCCCAGCTGACAAACAGCTGTTCCGAAAGTGTTGGAAAATACCTTATTTTCCTCGCGTTACGCAGTACTGTTTGTCAGGCGCCTGTTTTAGCGCCAAAAGTTGTCAAGATCAGCACAAATCAATATTTAATATTCCATTAATTTTTCCACAAAGATGAGTTTCTCGCGCAGTGCCCTGCGCTATGCGCACACCAACGGCTACACAGGATTGCTGTACACGCCGCGCGGCGAGTTTATCATCACGTGCGGCACCGATGGCGACATCCGCCACTGGACCAACATCAGCGACGACGATCCCCGCTCCAGTTGCCTGGGCGAGTTCGTCATGTGCCTCGCCCACACGGGCACCCGCCTACTGGCCTCGACAGATCGCAACACGGTGCATGCGTACACCTTTCCGGACATGGACAGCGACGGCATCCTCATGCGATTCACGGCCCCGGCGACCTGTCTCAAGGTGCAGGGTGGTTACACCGCTGCTGGCAGCGAGGACACCACCATTAAGGTGCTGAAGGGTGACACCGCCGGCAATGAGACCGTTCTGGAGGGGCACACTGGTCCGGTGTTGGCTCTTGACATGTTTGCCGAACGGAAACTCCTGGCATCTGTGGCGGGCGATGGCAATCTCAAGGTTTGGAACTTCGAGGAGGGCAAGGAGCTGAAGAGCATCTCTGGCTTGCCCAAGGTGAACAGTTTCGAGAGCGCCAGCACCTACGGCACGCCGACTTTTGAGCCGCAGAGTGGCGAACTGCTCGCCTACGCCGTGGACAATCAGATCGTGGTGCTAAACACGGCCAACTGGGATGTGGCTTTCACACTGCGCGATGACGCAGTTTCCAGCAACTACAGCTGCTGCCAATTCTCCCCGAACGGCGAGAGGCTGGCGGCCGGAACGACCAAGGGTGAAATTAGTATCTTTGATGTTAAGAAGCGACGACCAGTCTCTGTGGAGATGCCGCCAAACGACTGCAACTCTATCACTTGTCTGGCCTGGAACCGATCCGGCGAGGAGGAGGTGGCCTTCTGCGATGCCACTGGCCAGTTGGGAACTGTGTTCTACACCGATGCAGCCGAGGCAGGCGGAGATGAGGGGCTCGTGGATGATCAGGCTGAACTACTCGGCGACTATGAGTTTGAGGGCGACGAGGATGTGGAAGCCCCTGTGGATGATGGCGATGGTGTAAGCCTGGAGCAACTCAAACGCAAAGTGATGAAGTTCGCAGACCCCGCGGACCAAGACGATGCCTCCAACCAGTCGCTGGCCAGCAGCAGCAGAACTGCCCCTGTTGCAGATGCTCCGCAAATCAAGCTCTTTAAGCAACAGGCTGCCTTTCAGCCCAGTGCCACTCCCAGCGACCTGGAGCATCGCTACATGGCCTGGAACGACGTGGGCATTGTTACTGCTCATGTCGAGCCCTCTGGAGACGGAGCCATCGACGTGGAGTTCCATGATGCCAGCATCCACCATGCCCTGCACATCAGTAACTATAATCACCACAATTTGGCCAGTCTGAGCAGTGGCGCCTTGGCTCTGGCCTCTAACGAATCCAGCAAGCTGGTGGTGATTGCCCTGGCCGCCGCTGGAAACAAGGAGTGGTCGCTCAGTCTGCCGGATTGCGAGAGCGTGGACGCAGTGGTGGCCACCAGTCATTTGGTCGCTGTTGCCACGAGCTCCAGTTTTCTGCGCATCTTCAGCGTCATGGGCACGCAGCGCGAGGTGCTGACCATTCCGGGACCTATGGTTGCTCTCGCCGGGCACGAGCACAGCCTAATGGTGGTGTACCACAGCTCTGCGCCCAGCCAGACGCAGCAGCACCTCTCCGCCATGCTGGTTAACATCAATGGCTTGAGTCTGCGTCAGGAGTATCTGCCAGTGCCGCTGACTCCGGGCCGGCAGATCTCTTGGCTGGGTTACAGCGACACCGGATCGCCGAGCATTGCGGATAATATGGGACTGCTGCAGCTGTACCGCCGTAGCAGCAACGCCTGGTTCCCTATCTGTGACACCATGAAGCACAGCACCAGTGTGTCGCACAATTTCTTCGTTGTAGCCGTTTCCGAGCGTCGGCAGATCGTACAGGCGGTGCTTTGCCGCGGCACCTCCTACCCGATGACCAATCCGCGGCCGATGCTGCAGGAGCTGCTTATGCAGATCCCGCTGTGCGACATCGAAGTGGAGAAATCGGAGCTGGAGGATGCACTGCTGCGCTCGAGTCTGATGCAGGTCGACGGTGCCGAGAAGATGCAGAAGGAGACGGCCATCAAGCTGTTCGCCTTGGCCTGTAGCAGCGAGTGTGAGACGCGAGCCAGGGAACTGATTGAATCCATAGCCTGCACGGAGCTGCTCCAGCTGGCCGTAAAGTATGCCACCAAGCGGGGCCGCATCCATCTGTCGGATCGCCTGTGCGAGTTGCTGCCGCAACTGGAGGCCGTTCAAGAGGCACGCAAGCAACAAACGCTGCTGGGGGCCAGCGGTATTGCTGCCACAATTGTCCTGCCCATGACACCAACAGCGGGAAGCCAGAGCGGGCCTAAGCCGAAGGCAATCGAGTTGAGCTCGGCGAAACGTGGAACCCTGAAGCGATTCACCAACTCGCCAAATATGTTTAAAGCGGCATCGCGTCCCTCGACTCCAGAGATCACACAGTCTCCGCTGGATACCCAGGAGAATATATTCGGGGAATCGGAGCCCGAGATACCGTTGGGTAAAAGCGCAGAGCAGAGAACTCCCCTGAATTCGGTCAACCCGTTCGCAATGAAGCGCAAACTGGGCGACACTGGAGTGATCTTCGGTTCCGAAAAACTAAAGCTAGCGAAGAAGTAGTAATAAGCGTAGATTCCTAACATAGGATTAAGTTTACAAGAATAAGTTGAAAGCAAATTGGTAAAGAAATGTTTAAAACCATTTTCAGCAGCAAATATAATACACATTTTCAAGCTTCTATAAAAAAAAATACTGTTATTTAATTTCTTTGTGCACTTAAATCATTTTTATACCAAGTTTAATATTAAAAATGAAGTACTTTTAATATAAAAAATAAACCTTATTAATTCCTTATCCAGATCTGTTCTTTTTTATTTGTAATAAATAAAATAACTAATTTGTACGATTTAATTTTAAATTTCAAGCCGCAGCGGCTTAGTTTTGACCACAACCACTTCTTCGAAAAATACCAGGCAGCCGAGAGGCCCACGATCAACCGATCTTGTCTTACAGACAGATTGGTCACACCAAACCGAACTTCAATTTCGGGACTTTTCACGAATTTCAAGTCACACGTTCGTTACAGTTCAATTTTATACCAAATATACCCGATGAAAATTCTAATACAAAAGCATACAGATAAAAAAAAAAAACACATTTTTAAAGGTCAAGCATTATTAAGGGGCCGCAAAGGCAAAAAACGTTAAAAACAATTATACATTTCAAATTCGCAGTGATACGTAAGTAGGCCTGCTGCAACGGAAGCTCTGTACCTTTCACCCTTCCAAGAATGAGCAAGAAAAGTTTGTTGGAAGCCAGAAAAGCCGTTCCAGCAATCTCCGTTACTGCGAAAGGCTCACTGCCGCTGCACACACCCAAACCCGCGCTCACACACACTCGCACGGATATATAAAAGCCGCTAACGGACCGATCGTTTTATTGTTACTGGAACGTCGCGCCATGCACTTCGATCAGCTGAACTACTGTAAACTATATAGCCTATATACCCGTGCGTGTGTGTGTGTGTTCTGTGCTGTTTGCTTTGTGATCGCGTTTAATAACTAACTTGTAATTGCTTCCACTTAGCAGAAGCTATTTAGGAAACGTATGCACATACATGCCCTTCCAGTAAGGGATACAAAAAAAAACAAAAAACAAAGATTTCGAAAATATGACAAAGAACAAAAGTCAAAAGAAGGCGGCGGCAGCAGTGGTCGCAAAAAAAAATAACAACAATAACAGTCCGCCGAGTAGCATTTTGACGCCGCCGGGAACACCGCCTTCCAGCAATGGAGTGGCATCAAAAACAACACCCGGTACCTATCCCAATGGAATGCCTCGGAAGCCGCCAGTGCCGTGGGGTAAGCCGCCAGTCTAGTGGATATTTATATAGTAGATCTCATAACAATCCCGTTTAATTTTATCGACAGAGCGCGAGTTTATTGGAACGTTTCTACTGGAAATGGCCGATCGACAGGTGATCAGTGCTCGGTCGGAGTGGTATGTGGACAAGACCAAGATGCGGCAAATGTTCGAAGCGTATCTCGCAGCGCAGTCCAAGAGCAGCGAGGTGCGGCTGAAGCTCTCCATCCAGGGAGCCTGGAATGTAAGTAAACAAACACTGAGCGAAAATACATCGTAACAAATTCGTAAGTGTTTAATATATATATATACATTTTTTTTTTTACTTTTTGTATTTAAATATTTTAAAGTGACTTATATTGCAAGCTTATTATATTAAAAACAAATATAGAAAACAATTCTAATTAAGTAAAATGGGTTTAAACAAAGATGCATATCGAAAAAAAATAGTTTCCAAGTTTCTGGTTACATTAATATTTAGATTATAATGTATACAATTTACAGAGTTCCTCGTGGGTTAACAGTAATTTCTCATAAAATATATATCACCTTGAAATCTGCTAAACACTTACTTTCATACATAAAAAGTTTTACAACCACTGTTGCAATTTTTTATTTAATTTACTTTTTAACTGTTTTTCTGGCGAAAAAATCTAGACTAAAGCCACACCCACACAGATTCGCCAACCGCACAGCGATAAGAATTGTGTGTATATGTTGCATTACGATTTTCCTTTGTTTTCAGTTCGGTCTTCAAACAATTCGTTTCGTATTATCAACTCAGCGACGCTCACAAACACTCGAGTAACCGGCTAGACATATGTATAGTATAGCAAACTAATCTAGGCATTACTCATATGAGTTTTGTTTGGGGGTTTTTCCCTCCGGATTTCATCTATGGCTAATCCTAATCCCTGAATGGGTTAAACCCCCCATTAAACTTTGTTTAGAGAAGTGGGATATTATTAAACATTTATTATATATTTTTAAAATATATATATATATATGGTGTAACTAAACGGAAATCATTTCTAATCTAAAAATCTACAAACATTACGAATTTGATAAGATTTTATTAATAAATTCTACCTAATTCACCTGAGTCAGCATAGGGTTAAAGCTAATTAATTTTATTATGGGAATCCCAAGTGCAATGAATTCTGTTAGGTTTATAAGTTAATTAATTAACAATTAACTACCGGTTATTAACCGTACATATGTTTACTTGGCAAAGTTTTAAAAATATTTGAATGTAAACACAATACTGTTAAATTAAAATATGCGAAGGGACTTTGGTCCGCTTATTTTTTTTCGTTCTGGCAAAGCAATACCAAGACAGAAGGGTGATAAGCTAAGCCCAGCTTAAGATTTCCTGGAGAAACCCAATCCTAACTGCTAATTTATGTACGGATTTCTAAGAGTAAATTCTTTTAAATCTTGCTGAACATAAATCCGTTTATTAACTTTGATATTAGGATTGGTGTGACTCCCCATTTTGCTTGGTTAAAGGAAAAGACTATTGTCTGTATCAGGTTCATGTGACGTTGCTGCAGTTTGTTGACCGTCCAGATAGCGCACTTGAAGTCTGGCGATATTGCGACGACGATCGATACATACTTCTGGGTGGTCAATGTAAATAAATAAAGAAATAATGCGCATGGTATATATTTTTGTTTTCGCCATAGATCGGATCTCTGCTGCATCGGACTAACTTTCTGATCAATACCCCGCGTGGCAACAACAATTATCGCATCAAGAACTTCGCCTTAATGGAGTTTCGGAAGGAGAAGTTCAACTTGATGGACGAGAACCACCGCCAGCGGGATGTCAGTGCCCTATCAATGGCCACTGCTACCGGAGGAGCTCCGGTGAGGGGTAATGGTGGGACCATAACCGAAGGTAGGACCAGTCCTCCGCCATTAAAATGTTCACAACTATATAATAGATTTGTTTGCAGAGTACAAGCTCGATTCGAAGGCCCCAACTATAATATTAAAATACCAAAAGACGCAGGTACAGAAGCCGCCTAAGGATTTTGTGCTGGATTCCATGGGCTGCTATATCTGTCAGGTGAACTTCGAGACTATCGAGAAGTACGAGGAGCATGTGGAATATCATGGCGATGAGTCCGACTTCAGTTCACTGAAAAATATGGAGAAGCTGTAAGTTGCAATGGGATGTTCGATCACAATTGATTACTTGATCTAATCTGCCTTCTCTTGCAGCTCTTCCCCCAAATTGACACTGTCCTATCAGACCTGCGTGGACAGTCACTACTTTGGCTTCACTCTGAAGACAAAATTCAAGGATCTGGTTATCACCAAGGTCATCATTGTGCAGTCGCGGCAGTTTTACTACGTGAACAATGCACGTATGCCTTTGGAGGTGTCAGAGAGCGGGGAACTGATCTTCTTTGTGGACTCGCACGTCTTCATGATCCTCCGGGAGATGCCCATCGTGATTGGGTTTACCTGCAACGGACTCAGGTACGTGGAGCAGCACCACTTCATGCGAACGGAGACGCTACCCAAGGCCAGCTTCAACATAAATCCATACCGGCTGTCAAGCAATGAGGTCTTCAAGAGCCAGCGCCTGGCTCCGGCTAATCCGCCCACCGAGGTGTTGCGTGCCCTGAAGCATGACGATGCCCAGGTTCGGCTGGCCGATTTCGACAAGCACTATCGCGACTTTTGTGAGCGGGGCAAGGACCTCACCCAAGAGAACATCAGCGGTACGCTTCGCACTTTGCTCCAGGTGGAGGACATCGAACGGTTGCAGCATTATTTGTCGCTTAAGCAGTCCAAGATGGAGCTGCACCAGTTCGGGCGCGAGCTCTCCGTGAAGTTGCATCAGGGCGCGAACAGTATGGGCGTGGAGGATATTGTGTCGCCGGGCGACGATGTGCTGATCATCAACGAGCGCGGCTGTCCCGATGGAGGTGTGCGGCAGCTGCTGGAGAGCAACAACCAGGTGCTGGAGCTGGCCCTCAAGGACTTCGACTCGATCGTGCAGTGGGGCCGTATGGTGGACGAGCGGTTTGGATCGTTGGACAAACCGCCACGCGTCTACTTTGCGCGCATCCTGGGCGTCTCGACGCAGCGTGTAAACATCACGTGTGAACGACAGCTGGCGGACAACACCACGTACACGCTGATCTTTCGTCCGCTGAGGGCTGTGATGCGTTACCAGTATCGGGCGTTTCAGCAGTTGGACTTGACTCGCGCCGAGGATGTACAGAGGATTCTCTTTCCCGGCGACATTCCGCGCGAGTCAGTGCCACTGGGCGCCTTGAAGCTCAATAACGCAAAGATTGCGAGCAATCCGGAGCAGTTCGACGCTGTAAAGCAGATAGCGCTCTGCAAAAAGCTCCCCGCTCCGTACATCGTATTCGGACCGCCGGGAACTGGCAAGACTGCAACCATATGCGAGGCCATCTACCAGCTGTACGTGAACCGTCCGGAGACGAACATTTTGGTGCTGGCTGGTTCGAATACGGCCTGCGACGAGGTCGCTCTGCGTCTGCTCCAGGCGATTGCCAAGGCTCCGGAGAGTCAACCGCGTCCCCTGGCCCGCATCTTTGCCGCCAGCTGCGATCGACGCATCGACAACATTGACGACCTACTGCTGGAGTACTCCAACATGTATGCCGTGCACTTTTATCCGGCCGTCCAGGCCTTGCATCAGTATCGCATCGTGGTCTGCACTCTCAGTTTAGCTGGAAAGCTGTCAACGGGTGGATTCGCTCGCGGCGACATCTTTTCGCATGTGTTTCTGGACGAGGCAGCCGCCTCGACAGAGGCAGAGGCACTGATGGGCATAACTTGCACAATTTCGCCGTCGTCGAATCTCATCTTATCCGGGGACCACAAGCAGCTGGGACCAGTGTTGCAGTCGCAGCGGGCCAGTGATTGGGGTCTGGATGTGTCCTTGTTCGAGCGACTCTTGGAGAGGAAGTGCTACAAGGTGGATGAGGACGGGAGCTACAACAAGGCCATCCAAACGCGCCTTATTCGCAACTTCCGGTCCCATCCGGAGATCGTTTCGTTGTACAGCGAGCTCTACTACAATGGCAAACTTAAGGCGCAGGCTCCAATGGGTAGCTACAAGTTAGAAGATCATTTCCAAAATCATGAATAATGACATTTATATCGTTCACAGATGCCGTTTGCCGCTTCAAGACTTGGTTCCACACGCCCAATGCCGATTTTCCGATCATGTTCCATTCGGTATTTGGCACTGTGATGAACACCAAGAGCTCCGTAAGGTAGTACCCATCACTTCTTACTTTACCATGCAATTCCTATATATCAATTTATATTTAACAGTCTGTGCAACAACAAGGAAATTGATGCCGTCATGGACTATGTCAAGGACCTCATGTACTTTGGCTTGGACGGAGAGAAGGTTTCGCAATCGGATATTGGAGTCATATCGCCCTATAAGAGCCAGTATCAGCGCATTCAGGAGCAGTTGAACATGCGCAACTGGTCGCAGATCGATTGCGGTTCTGTGGAGCTGTTCCAGGGAAAGGAAAAGCAGGTGATCATAGTGTCCTTTGTGCGCTCCTTTACGCCCAAGCTGGGTTTTCTAAACAGCCAACGGGTAAGTGTCTATGAAATAAATAATTTAAGACTCTTGAGTGTTTTGCTTTAAATTGTACTTAAATTCTAGTTCTTTATTTTAAAGATTCAAATATAATTTGATTTAGATATTTTAATTGCTTTTCTTTCTGTCCCCGAAGCGCCTGAACGTACTGCTGTCGCGTCCAATGTCCCTGCTTATACTGATCGGTAATCCGCGAACGCTTAGCCAGAATAACGACTTTCGGCGAATTATTGAAATGTGCCGTGATCGCAAGACGCTGGTGGGAATGCCATACTTTCGCGAGGAAGTTAACTTCCAGAATAAGCCGAATGCCACGCCCGGAGGCGCACGTACCGGAGCTGCTGGGCCTGCTAGGGCTACTGTTGAGCGCCAGCTACAGGGTGCAACACCGCGTGGCCTGGGGCAGACCCTGAAGCGAAGTAATAATCCCAAAACCCAAAACCAATATCGCCAGAGAAACAAAAATCGTGCACAAGGATAATAAGATTTGAATACAAACCAATGTCGATCACTCCGTAGCCTCGTTTGCATAATAAATCGGCAATCTTTGTACTTTCCACGATTTCTTGTTTCTCTGGTGCCGCTCCGCAAATTCTAATTTCATTCCTTTACTCACCATTATAGCTGCTTCCAATGCAAAGAACCCGGCTGAGGCAGTCAAGCTGTTCTACAACAAGGAGCAGTTGCTCAAACTTGGCATCGATCCGAAGGCTGACCATAAGACCGAACTGGACAAGATCTTTGACGAGTTGCCGCAGGTTCCAGGCCAGAAAACACGCTATGTGAACCACAACTGTGATGCAACTCGTGCGGTTACCGCTCAACTGAAGGATTTAAAATTGGAAAAACAGGGCCAGGGAAAGGGTTCAACTTCCTCCGCGGCTCCGTCAAAGCATCCAAAGCCCTTGAATCTGCCTGTCAATACGCCCTTTAGGCTGCCCACAGATGAAAACACTCCGAACAATATAAAGCCAATAGCGCCAATAGGCGAGCAAAAACCAACGGCCTCTAAGCCTATGCCTATAAAGACAATGCCGTCAGTTAAAAGCGAGCAGAAACCCTCGGAATACAAGACCTCTAAGCCCGTGCCTATGCCAGCAACATCGCCTTTCAAGGCTGAGCAGCGCTACTTTAATGGAGTGCCCTATGGCATTGAAATGCCGTACCAGCCCAGTGCTCCGCAAATGTCGCCGCCAAAGACCACTTACAGTTACATTCCAAGCGAAAATCACCGATTCGAGAATATGCGTCCCATGTCCGAAGAATACCGACGCCCGCCGCCCTTCTACGAGCCCCAAAGCCGGTGGACCAACTTCGATTGGCCGCCAGCGCCGCCGCCGGCAACGGAGAAGAAGTCGAAGTGTGTAATTTCATAAGTGCGTAGCTCCTTAGGAGAGTAGCTATCTCCAATCTATGAGGATTATGCTGTTGCTTGGCCCTTGCAAGCGATAGTGTGGTCCTCTTTTTGACTTTGCTTTTGGCTATTGTGCGATCTGCGATCATCCATGCGCCAATTAGCAAAACAACTTACCAAATAGATTCGCACCTAATGTGCGCCCACACGAGAAGACCAGAGACAGGCGGAAGGAGGAGTCTCCATCCTGTTCTGTTCTGTTCTTCCCGCTTTGGCGTCATCATTTGCGAATGTTTTTGATTCGAGCATAGACATGGAGCCCTCAAAGTGAACACTTTTTGGTTGCGTGTTGCCCACAGTTCTTTCGATTTATTATACGGACGATGGCCGTCCATTATGGGTGGCCCACGTCTGTAATATAAACCGCAGACTTTGTGCGATTAGTTTTTTTGACTTTGGGTGTTTTATCAGATGTATCATTATTTGTATGGGTGAGAGGGGATATTTAGTTGAAACTAAGTTCCTTTTCCTGCCGATTACTGTACATTCCGCACCATTGAAGTTCTATAACTGTTCCATATCTATGTACGACCATGACCTAAATATATGTAGTCCAAAAAAAGACGTATCTGAATTGACAGCCTCTTATGTTTATCCCCTTTGTGTATTTAGTATGTGTAAACCAGACAATATGATTTCAATAAATATTCCACATTATCATCTGTACTTACCTGTGTTATTCATAGAACTATACTTTTATAATATAAATTACTTAAGTTACCCAGGGACCCCCGTCATCGACACAACTCTGTTATTCTATGAATTCCAAGAACACTAAAACCAATCTATAATTTTTTTTATAATTTATATGTATTTTAATTTGTATAATACATATAATGGCGATAAGCTCCTCACATCGGTGGGGAATATAATGGGTGCTTTGGGAGGTGCTGGTATCAGTATGTCCGTATCTGTCGGTGAACAAAGATGCGCCTCTCAGTGATGCAATATTTCGTGTCTTTTGTGGGACTGCTTATTCTCCGGAAGACTATGGCTCAGCTCCTGGAGCCACAATGCGGACTCACTGGCATCGCGGATAAAATAATGGACGGCGCTAATGCCATACACGGAGCGAATCCTTGGATGGCCTACCTCTATAAAGGAGAAAATAATTACCAATGCGGCGGATCTCTCATTCACAAAAGTAAGACACACCTCTTTTGATTATGATTGTGATTTTTTGAATCTTTTTGTGTGATTTTGTATCCATCTTTAATCAACAGGATTTGTCCTGACAGCTGCTCACTGCATCGTCAACGGGGAAATTCTGTAAGTAAACTTTGAAGTTGATATTTTCTCTCTTTTGCGTGACTAACTCTCATCGCCGTAGCACTGTGCGTCTGGGAGAGTACTACTCAGAACCTAGGGCCAGCACTTCTACAGTCTACAAAGTTACCTTGGCTATGAGGAACCGTCTTTTTACATATGATGCATATGAGAATGACATCGGTATGCTGAAACTCGATCCTGAGGTGCAATTTAATGGTGACTTGATCTCTTTTTCATGACCCTTTGAATTGTCTTATTAACAAGTATTCCGCCAACAGCTTATATCCGGCCCATTTGCATCTTCACCGATGCCTCGCAGGCACCGTCCGTATCCACATACACGGTCACGGGATGGGGCAGCACAAGAAGACGGCGGATAGCCAAGACGCTGCAAACGCTTGAGTTGAAAGAGGAAGATCCCGAGAACTGCTACGAGCACTTGGGTGGACAGCTCACACCGGGCCAGATCTGTGCCGGCCATCCCACTGGCGACACCTGCTTGGGTGACTCGGGCAGTCCTCTGGGCCATCAAGTGAACATAAGTGGCGTCATGCGTTATACCCAGTTCGGGCTCGTAAGCTATGGACAACTAAGATGCATTAGCCCGGGGGTCTACACCAGAGTAACCTTCTATGCGGAATGGATTGTCAAAGCTGTGAAAGTCGGCCTTAGTAACTAAAAGAATAAAAATATTTCTCTTATTTTCATAATTTTTCTATGTATAATTTAAATTGTAGTATCATAACTTTCACATTTCACGCTCACTCAAATACGTTTAAAGTGCAAGTTCTTAAAAATAAAAACGTGCTTACAGAATATGTCAGATCACCGATAAATCAGATAATTGATATATAATAAAATAATTAAGCAGTTTATCATACTTTAATTATGAATTAGTAGTCAACATTTACTTTGTCGTTATGAAACGGTAAAGTTATGTGGATTTTTCTACAGAACAGTTGAATGGAAATATATTTCTTTGCTAAGTTTAATTAAATCAAATAATAATGAAAAAACAAGGACATTAAGAGCCAAGCATTGAATGTAATTACCTAAATAATGTCAGCCTAAAGCCTATGTAGCTATGACTTCCCCTTCCTGTAGCTTTAGTTTATAAAATATTTTTTTTTTTTTAATAATAATAACTATAATAGAATTTTAAAATCGTATTGGGTCAACTATATGTTTATGTTTTTATTTTGCTCTTTATTGTTTTGTAATTTAAGTGACAACCCTTTTAGTCTATGCAGCGATCCGAGTATGTTGGGTGAAAAAGTTCAAAGGATCACCTCATATATATGTTTTGTCATTGCTTTCAATCAGTTCGAAATAAAACAATTCTGTTCTAAAATATTTTGAAAATTATAGTAGATCCTCCCCAGTAAGAAATAAAACCCCCAAACTTCCAGACCCACAAGATTTTGGTACGATAGGATAGCGCATCTGAACCAGACCGGAAAATGAATTCGTCCGGCAAAACCGGCGGCTGGAGTGCTGCAACGCTTGAAGCTCCTCGAGGTCGTGGCAACACCACCTCCGGGGTAACAGTCCGGGCCAAGTTGGTGACGGAACCTCTATCGACGCAGACGACGGGAACACGCAAGGCAGTTCACGGCGGAGCGGGCGATGGAGGCGGCACCGGTACGGCATCGAAGCAGACGGGTCGTCGCCAGGTCAAGAACACTCCTCCCCCAGCTCGGTTGGTTCAATCCACCATAACCTCGTCCCTAAGGGCCAGACAGACGGCCGCCAAGCAGCAGGGCGATCAATCTGGCCAGGGAAAACCTCCAGCGGCGACTTCCCCATCCAAAAGCGCCGACGGTGAGGTCAAGAAACCAACGGCCAAGCAGCGGGTGATGTCCCAGGCGGCCAAGCAGGCGGCACGAGCGCGTCTCTGGCCAAACAGACAGCCAGCCGGTGGCATGGTCTCCAATCAGCGCAGGGAGATGCCATCGACAGGTGTTTCGGAACCCAGGGCTCCAGAGGAGTACGAGACGCTGCTGGCGGAGGAGGAGGCCCGGGCGAAGGAGAAAATGCTGCTGGAGACGGGCATCCAGACCAACGAGGCGGAGATCCTTGACCATCGCCTGCTGCTCGGCTACGTCAACATGGTGAGCCCATCGATGCAGCTGGTCCAGCAGATCGATCGGGAGCGGCGCGAACTAAAGGCTCGCAATGATCGCCTTTCGGCGCGTCGGTTCGCTACCCACGAGCAGGAGGAGGAACTGCATCTGGACAAGCTGAGGGAGTTCTCCGATAGGAATGCCATAACCAAGCGGCTACCAAAGAAGGTGCCTCCGATCTCGTACGCCACCTACGACAACCAGTACCAGAACATCTTCAAGTCCATGGACGAGTTCTTTAGCCGCGAGGTGCCCAAATCGGAGCCGGTGGCCAGTATCCAGGAGCGCATTAAACGCAAGGAGCAGGAGCTACTGAGCCTGTTCGACGGCGTTGAGGGGAACGAGTGAACCCCAAGCACGATTTAAGACTCAACTTCAAATTATTTGTGTACGGCACTGTGTAATATTAAAAGTTAAATTTTAGAATCTAAAAAGTGTAGTGTAATTATGTTTGGGGATTAAAGTATCTTAAACAAATCACATTTGTATTTTTTATACGAGTAGCTTGTAAAGAAGTCACTTTTCAACCTATAAATCATGTATATATTCTTGATCAGCGTCAGCAGCCGAGTCAATCTAGACAAATCTATTAAAAAATTAAATTTTACCAAATTTTTGAAACACTTTATAAGCATTAAAATAAAATTTTGTGTTATACTGCTTGTAACGTTAAAAAAAAATGCTTTCATAATATAAATCCATTTGAAATTTATAATTTATTTATATTTATATTTATAATCCATTGAAATTCGATATAATTTCAAACTGCAACCTCCGGCTTCCCGAAGCTTACTATCTTTGTTGTTTAAATTTAACTTAAAACAAATTTCTGAGAACTTAAACCTCTATCTTTTCCTGGCAATTTGAACTACTATTCCGTCTCCTCCATCTCTAACCAAAAGATAAAGTCTGGTTTGGAGCACACACCCAAGTGTGTGTACATATGTACTAGACATACCTTGCACTTACTTAGCCCAACCCAATGCAACACCAGACGCAGCTTGTGCTTGTCCAGCAGGTAGTACTTCGCACTAAAAACAATAAAACAACAAGTATCATCAAGACGTTATTTAAATTGCGCTGAGCTAAGCTAAGCCAACGGCGGCCGCCACTTTCTCTGCGGCCCGAAAGCGGGGTCAAGCTTTCTCAATGGAACGAACGCTCTCTGGCCCGCAGTCAACTCTGGCAACTGGTCGCGCATGCAATGGAAAAGTCTGCTCCAAAATTTCCTCACGAAATTCGCGATGTCGAGGAGTCCGACAATGCTGAATTGATGGAATACTTCCATGGTTTGTCATGGCACTCACTATTCTACGTTCTCAAGTTTATCCTTAGTTTTTCCACTCCAAAACTCGCAGGTGAGCGTACTGGCTTCGTGCAGGTCGGCTCCGAGGGATACTTTTTCCCCCACAAGTACAAGGACGAGGCGGAGAAGTACTACAACTTTGAGGCACGGCCGGATGATGTGTGGATAGCCACGGTGCCCAGATCGGGCACTACATGGACGCAGGAGCTCATTTGGCTGCTGGCCAATGGTCTAGACTTTGACCAGGCCAAACAAAGGCCGCTCACTGAGCGTTTTCCATTTTTCGAGTAAGTTCACATCGCCAAGATCTTATGTGAAAGGATGATCTATCCTTTCTGCGCAGGTTTCCCGTGTTCATGCATCCGAAAGTGAAGGAGGAGTTGCTGGAGAAGAACCGGGAGTCCGCTAGTGCCTTGGAGTTCATTGAGAAGATCTCGCGACCGGGCTATGAGGCCCTGAGCGAGGTGCCGCGCACCCAACGACGATTTATCAAAACGCACTTTCCCTTTTCCCTAATGCCGCCCAGTGTCATGGAGCACAAGTGCAAGGTCATTTATGTGGTGCGCGATCCCAAGGATGTGGCCGTGTCCTACTACCATTTGAACAGGCTCTTCCGCACCCAGGGCTATGTGGGAGATTTCGAGCGGTACTGGCGCTACTTTCAGCGAGGACTAAGTCTGTGACCTTTGAATTATGTCTGACAATGTCTCTGTAAACTATTTGAATGTGAATCCTTACAGATCCCTGGCTGCCTTACTACAGTCATGTGAAGGAGGCTCGCGCACACGCCCATTTGGATAATGTGCTTTTCCTGCGCTACGAGGACATGCTGGTGGATCTACCGGGCACTATTCATAGCATTGCCAGCTTCCTGGAGTGCCCACCCAAGGCCACGGATTTGGACAGGCTGCTCGATCACCTGAGCATTCAGAATTTCCGGAATAACAAGTCAGTTAACATGCACGAAATGGCCTCCGTGGGCATTCTCAACGAGGGAGAGGCGGGTTTTGTGCGAAAGGGCTCCAAGACAGAGTGCCAGCCGCAAAAGGAGTTCGTCGATAATCCCAGTCTTCTCGTTAATGCCAACGAATGGATCGAACAGAATGTAAAGTGCTTCAAAACTATATAAACTTCTCATTTTTATGGCTACGTTGTTTTACTGTTTTTTGGTTTAAATTGAAAACTGAACTAGGAACTATGACTAACTAACGTATTTGCACATTGAAACTATCCACACTGGCGCTGGCGATTTGCTTGTGTATTTCGTTGACCTCCGCCTGGGTGAGGGTGCGCTCCATGTGGCGGTAAACGATGCGGAAGCACACACTCCACTTGCCCGTCTTCGGGTGCTTGAACTTGTCCACTAGGCTGATCTGAAAATGGAAATAAATATTAACAACTGCGGGTCGAAAGGGACTCACAATTGACCCACCTGCTCCACCATATCACCGGCCACCGAACGGACCAGATCGTAAAAGTCGTTGGGCGAGAACCCGGCGTCCACCTGCACATCCTCCGGCAGCCAGAACGACAGGTCGTTCGTGCACTGCGGATAGTGCGAGATGGGTTTATACTTGGGCAGATTGAGCAGATCCTTCTCGTTGAACTGCGACAGGAAACCGCTGTCGTTCGACCAAAAGAGCCTGATGTCCGGTATGTCGAACAGCACCATGGCCAGACGCTCCAGGCCCACGCCAAAGGCGTAGCCCATTGACTGATGGACGCCAGCGCGCTGCAGGATCTCGTGTCGCATAATGCCACAGCCCAGGACCTCCAGCCAGTTGTCCTTGAAGTAGATCTCCAGCTCCCACGAGGGCTGCGTAAAGGGGAAATAGGTGTCCACCCAGCGGTACTTTATGCGCGGCCCGAACAGGTCCTTGGTCAGGCCCACAAGCACATGCTTCATTTCGTGTTCCATGAGCTTGACGGCCTCCAGTGTGTGGCAGGGCTGCTTGGTCTGGTCCATGAACTTCGAGGAGGGCAGAATGCGTTTCGGGTCGGCCAGCTGGCCCGTCCACGTCTCCTCGAACAGCTCCAGGCCGGGATTGCGCTCGAACAGCTTGTCCTTGGTGACCAGCCGAACGGCATCGGCCTGATGGAATACCGGATAGTGGGTGCTGTCGATCTCGTCCCGCCTGTACACCTCTCCGACCACCAGGAAGTTGTCCAGCCCGCCAGAGATCAACTCTACTTGGTGGGCCGTGGTGTGGGCGCGCAGCAAGTGCTGCTGATTAACATAGTAGCAGTCCGACTTCTGGCGACTCACATGGTCTCCGGGTATCAGCAGATTATCAAAGTTCTGCTGCACGGTGACCACCGGGTTCAGTTTGTCGTAAACAGAGAACAGCGGATTTCCGCGCTGATTGCGATAGGCGGCGTAAAAGTAATTAACAATCCGCTGGCGGATGATGGACAGCGGGTGGTCCGTCTGCAGGTGCTTGTTGGCCCCCAGGTAGGACAGGATTTTGGGCGTTACATTCGTCCAGCTGTCGGTGGTGTACGTGCTCCCGTTGACCTCCAGCTGGGGTTGGGCTGGGGGTGGCGATGACTTTTCAGCCGCCACGCTGCTGGCCAGGCTTCGGCTGGCGCTCCCTGGACGCGGGCAAAGCCGGGTACCCTGCACACGAAGTGTCAACAGCATCTTTGGAGGGATTCCTAATTAATTGGCTGCAAAACTGTTATTTATTTTTGCATTTTCAGAAACTTATTGCCCAACTTTTGTAGTGTGACCGCGTCTAGTTAGAATAAACACGCACTTGTCCGAAAAAATAACAATACGCCCAAATGGTCACACTCATTTTGGTTGCTATAAACAGCTGATATTTGCAATAGAACTATATAATAAATCAATAAATTCCTCTTAACCTAGCCTGGGCCTAACTGTTTAATATTGAAATCACCCGCATAAGACAAAAATGTTTAAGGACAAATAATGGTCTCATAAAACTGTATCCATAAACTTTATAGTAAGCTCTGGGAAAATTACTAGAGATCTGGCAGCGTCAAAGAGACTAGCCCTTTAGAAGTGTGGCCAGAGCATCGCAAAATACAATTTCTTAAAGAATTTTGGTGAGAACACTTTTACCGCGGTATTTAAATATATAAAAAACTATTATATATTATATATTTCTTCCCGCATTCCAAGCCGTTATTAATAAAAGAAGTATAAATACAAATTTAATATACTTTATTTATTTTTCTACAAACATCAACACAGCAAGAGTTCGCTTAGATTGTATGTGATGGCAGAACGTATGAATGTAATGGGAGAGACAGGGGTGAGGGAATACAAAATCAAAGATTAAAATAAAAAGTTTCGCTAAGAAAACGTTTACAAGTTAATTAAAGTTCATTTGAGATGCTTGCGTTGCGAATTATTTGTTTTTCTCTCTGTGTTCTATAATATGAGGGGACTGTGGCTAGTAAATATATCAGTTCTAGACCTTAGACCAGGGGATAACTGGCGGCGGTGGCGATGCCGCACTGGTTCTGCTTGTTACGCGCCATCTTGATGAAGCCCTTGTCGCCCCAGGTGGTGCCCCACGAGTTCTTCACCAGCCAGTAATCCGCACCGCTCTCGTCGGTGCCGAAGCCAACAGTGAGAACACCGTGATCCAGGTTCTCATCGTCGCAGGCTGGCTCGTCGTAGACGCCCTCCGAGTAGAACTGGAAGGACTCGTGGGAGGCATCAATGGCCACGGACACGGGACCAATGGTGGACAGAGCCTCGGCCAGCTTCTTCTCATTCTTCTGGGGGATATCGACAAATCCGCGATCAGTGGCTCCAATCGTCGCCTTGTTGAAGTGGCACGAGTCATCGATGGCCTCATAGGGATACGACTTCTCGGTGTCGATGCCACCATTGTCCTTGATGTAGCGGAAGGCGTTGTCCATGAGACCGCCGTTGCATCCATTGTTGCCATACTTGGTGGAGCAGTCGACCAGGTTCTGTTCGGACAGCGAGACCAGGACGCCGGTCTTGCGGTAATGCTGACCCTCCAGAGCACCGGTGCTGGAGAAGGACCAGCAGCTGCCGCAGTGTCCCTGATCCTTGACCTCGGTCACAGCGCCCTTGGTGCGCCAGTCCACAGACTTGGGCAGGGTGACATGAGCCGGCGAGATGAAGGTGACGCCCGAGAAGCTATCATCGGCGGCGCTACAAAAGAAAAATAAAAAACCAATTAGGTCCAGAGTTCTGCTGTGGAAAAGGTTTAACTCTCTTACCGCAGCTCCTTGTGCAGGGTGTAGTTGAATCCGTTCATCACCTGGCGGAACTCGTGGTGCAGCATATCGGCGTACTTGTTCACGGCCAGCTTGAAGCTAACCTTGCCGGAAGCCCAATTCTGGTTGTGCTTGGCAATCTTGTGCTTGTTCTCGTTGAAGATCTTGAAACGGAAACGCTCCTCGGTATCATCGTTGTAGTTCTTGCGGTGCTCCAGCTGCATAAATAGGGAAAGAGGGAGAGACTCGTTTAGATAGTGCCACTCTTATCACCCGCCGTGTTAGTAGCTCTTATCAATTATCAGCCGCGATTAGATACAAAGTTCAGGAAAGGTAACAACATATAAATGCAATTCGCTCGATCAACTCAACGATTTGGAAATCACTAATGCCAAGGCAACGAATACAAGTTTACGTAAACCAGATTTACGATCTGACCAAGAGTTCTTAATCTCGAGATAACCTTATCACGGAGACGTCAACCTGGCACGAGCTCCCTGCTCTGAGTTACGGAACAGTAGTCGCGTCCATAAACCCAGCATGACCATAAAATAAGTGCTCAACGACAACAGTAACGAAGACCTAGGCAATGGTGTTAATGTTCCAGGTAATAAACAAAAACAACAACAGCTCCACCGCAGGTAGGCACGGCACGAAATGCGCCCTGATCTCGTCTCGCTGCATTGCTCCCGGACTGTTTCTGTTCAGGGTTGCTTTTCCATGCCGACCCGCATATTTGGACAGCACGGAAATAGCTACGAAAACTAAACAAATGATAGCTATAAATGAGAGAAAGTCTCGAAACGTGCATTCGACAGGGGAGATATCTATTACTTTTGGGTAAATAAAAAGTCAATAAATAAACCTTAGATTTTGACACTGTACAAAGGCTTCTTTAGAAAATGATTCATGAAAATAGGTTCAGGTCAATCTTAAATGGTTTATTTATGAGTTGAGTATAGTTTTCTAAGAAAATGCATGGTTTTTATTCGATTTTATTAGGAATAGGGACTGATGCTCAAACGCCTTAAAACATTACTAAGTTGGAATAACAAAGATTTATAGTCATCATTTGCATAAATAGTATATTAAATTGTTTATATGACAGGCACTTTAAAAACAAACTATTTAGTTTGTTAACTGTTCAAGTAGGAGGTTTTTGCTTACTTATTTTAATTTATGAGTTAAATAGAACTTTTACATACTACATTTTCTTTGAAAAGCCACTTTGTTTAGGCATAAATAGTAATTATATTTTAATTATTTATCTTCTCCTAAAATATATTATGTTTTCTCAGGAATGAGAAATTGAAATATTATTCACTGTCTACAATTAAAGCCTTATCCTTTTTCTGTGGTTCCTCAGTTTAAAAATCTAAGAATATTAAAGGGTAAACCATAGCCTATCATTATAAACTGAATAGATTTGACTCTGACGCTGTCATGTGTGAGAAAACATGCATATGTAATTATTTTGGACATCAAAGCCGCACGAATAACAGAGCTCTCGAATCCGACGGGGCAGCCAATTGTCGCCCCAAATAGGCCGGATGGGGACCCGAGTTGTCCACGGCTGACTCGTATAATTGACATAATTGATTCGAATTTAAGGCGACATGCATCCACCATATCCACGCCCGTTCACCGACTTGGGGGGGATGGAAGCCTTTTCAAAAAGCCTGCAGCAGAAGCAACGACCTATTGATTTTCTGTGAACGACGAACCACTCACTTAACACACATACACAATCCAGATTGATTTTTCGACAAGGTATGATAAAATTCACACGTTTCTTTTATTATTGTATATATGTATACTCTTTGTAGCAAAATTAACAACTTAAGAACCGTAATTAAATGCATGTGCGTTCTAGGTACTCGATGCGATACGTATACTCTCTGTATCTATATATATATCTATCTAAACAGTATTAGCAAGACTTTTCGCAAGCATTATCGTAGAGAGCATGATATCTTTGAACTATATTCAGCTTCTGCGGTTTTAGGAAAATTTCTTGCAGTTGATGATGAGCCTGGACGAGGGAGATGGTGAGTATCTGAGTCTGAGACCTACGGCTGGCTGGCTGGCTAGCTACGGCTACAGGCGCTCCATTTGAATAGCACACGAATCGTCCTCGGGCTCCTCCAGCGGTGCTGAGACCGCATCCTGGCTGCTGGTGGCTGCGTACGATGTGTGCGGATGCTCCTCCGACAGGTGCTTGCCGAACTCCCGGCGCTTTCGCATGATGTACGCGAAGACGAAGCCATTGACCACCAGCATGGCCAGGACTATGATGGCGGGCCACACCACATCCACGGAGACATTCAAAGTGTTTGCATCGGCCATGGCTTTATGTAAGTTCCCAAAAACTGTATTTACTTTGGTTTCCCTTGGTTAAATAGCACGTTTTTTTTTGGGTATTTTCAATGACGCGCGTGCTTTCTTTCGCTGGTGGGGGCCGGTGCTGGCTGGCTGACTGGGTCTCCTTTTATTTCTTTCCTCTCTTGCGAGCACTGCTGGTGCTGTTCTTGGCTCGACTCGACCGTTTGCTTGGAGCGTCGGGAGGGAAATAACGAAAATCCACAGCAGAGACCGCCGACCGCCGCCTCCGATGGTGGTGGTTGTGCTCACACGCACACACACCCTCCCCGACTTCCCACACTCACAAAGCCACACACTCCTCTATCGGCGAGCGAAAAGCAGAGCGAGCAACCTACGTAGTCAAAACTGAAATTATTCGGAGGAAGCGTCGTCGTTGTACTCCGCACACAGATTTCTCGTTATGCCCTCACCGGAGAGTACTCGAACTTTACTCTCATTTTAGGCAGTAAAGTCAGTCTTTGGGTATATAAAATGCAGAATGATTGGCTTGTCCGTATGTCCGTTTGTCCGTCAAATGATGTTTAATGCTGTTTTCTCTCGTTTTTTTTAAGATATCAAAGCAAAACTTTCCCAAGCTATTAGCAACTACATCCTATAAATAAACCTTGTCAGTTTGCTCGCCAAATTAGCTTCTAAGAGATTTACTTCTGTATTCCTTAATGATCATATTTTTGCATATAATAAAACCTTACAGATCAAACTACTTTATTTAATGGAACATACAATTGAAAATCCTTTGTTAATCCTTCTAACACCATCTAAATAATAAACCACATATCGATTAGGCAATTTTTCTTAAAACCTTAAGGGTATTAACACTTCGTCACCCGTAAACTCACTTCCTTTTTCGTTTCTTATTCCATATTTCTTTCTGCAGCGCGCGCATATAATGGCATGGTTCAAAAAAGCAACCGGTTTCTCAAACAGCAACGTGATTTATAAGGATGTCGGGCAATGTATTCAAAAAATACCAACCGGTTCGCACAGAGAGTGTGGTGGAATATAAAAAATCAAAGTATTAATGCCTCTTTTGCTTTTGCAAGTCAGCCAAATTTTTCCCCGCTTGTTTATTTACGGCAACGCGATTCTATTTATTTGTTCGATTCATTCTTCGCTGTGTGCACTTGCTGCTCACCGCTCGGGTTACTCTCTGAAAGCTTTTCGATTCTCAAAACAAAATAAAAAACGCCTGACAGCGAATTTTTTAACGCCAATTTGATAAGAGCGACGTTACGCGTCATTTCCAAAACAACTCTCGGCTCGGACGACCCCCCCGGGCACCCCGTATTCGAGTTTGACTGTGCTGTTTTTCTGTTTTTCTTTTGTTTTTCCCCATATTTGTTTATGGAATGCGGCGAAGCGGCTGAAACGCATTAAAACTAATTGAAGCTTATCAGTGCCCATAGTACAGTATGCTTCGTGGTGCCTTTTGCAGCTGTGCATTCGCAACTTTGGACTGAGCACAGATTATGGAACTACAGTTTTGCCGTTGCTCCAGAGCAGCCTTTTGAAACGCTGCCATAAGCAAACCGTATTTGAATTGCGCGGCTTATCAGTTCCACATTGAATGGGCAGCACTTTTATGCCAGTGTGGCCGTGGCTGCGCAACAACTGTCATAACTACACTGACTTACAAAAATTATGTTTCGAATCTGAAGCCTGGAAACATTTAAAATTTAAAAAGCTTATATTTCAAGCCCATAAGCATTGATTAAAAGTTAATTAAATTAATTCATAACAAAAATTAATAATAAATTAAATATAAATACATATTCTGGAACTCCGTTTAGACGGACAAAATTAGCCAGGCAAAATATAAATTGAAAAATACTAGCACTCACGAAATTATTGATATATAAATCTTAATGCTTTAAGAAACTAAACCCTATTAGGAGTTACACAAATTTAAAGTTATGATTGGGCTAAATGCACCCATTTAAATGTAATGTATACCCAAAAAAAGGCTTTGCTTTTTTGTTAAATAAAATTTCTTAGGAAACCAAATCTTTGTGGTTTTATTTCATATTAAAATGTTTCAATAATAATAATTACTAATTTCCCCGAAACCATTCGTAAGCCATGATTCACACACAGCATTTTTATACAAAAAGAACTACTCTTAGATAAATTCTTATTCAACTGGATATCAACTGGATAAAAAATGGGGAATCCCACATCTTATACAAGATATGAAATTAATGAAAATGCGGGTTCAGAATGCAAGCAAAAGTCACAAAATTCCATCGAAGTGAGGATTCCCCATAATATTAATAAAGAGGAAATATCTAAAGCAATTACATGGGTGTACTTAATGCCTTTGGAACTTATCACACGAGATCTGCACAACCCCCATTTGCAACTAATGGCGCTTGACACGCCATTATAGAAAAAATAAACTTAATAATTATAAAAAAAAAGAGCAACCTAACACTCGGATCCATAAGGATGTACCATATGTGCCCAGCAAGTGAACCTAACTAAACGCAACATTAATCTAAACTCTTGTAAATCTATTGATGTTGCGAATATAGCCGAGCTATAAACCCAATAAACCCATTGATTCGAATGCCAAATGCAATTATTCAGAACCGGGGCAGGCACCAAAGTCGTCGGCCTAACCACATGACGATGACGATTAGGAAACATCATGGACTGCCGCAAAAGTGGTGCAAAATGGTACTATTGTCCCGCTGCTTATCAGTGTGTGGTCCAGTTATCAGCGGTACTGACCCGCGATGGAGCAAAAGTGGGCGACCGATTGACAGTCAGCCTGCCTGTCCATTCATCCGATGTTTACGGATGAGCCTAAGTATGGTCATGTGAGTCGGCGGCGGCATGTGACTGCTGGAAGCTAGACTTCTGGACTTATCTGGACTCTTTTTTTGATGAGCCCGCCTTGCTCGGTGCATTCACATTTCGTGACTCAGCTCTCAAAGAATCGCGTCACAAACGGAAGAATTTAATGCGCGGCGACTAAACAAAAAACGTATGAGCAAGACAAAGGCCCCAAAAAATAATGCGATTTTAATGATTAATCATCGGTAGTAGTAAGCCCTTGTTGTCACCGGAGAACACTTGTTTCCATTGGCGGCTCTAGTTTCCAGGGTATGACAAATCTAGATTCTAGATCATAGGAAGCGCGTACTCACCTTGAACGTTTGCCATTCCTCCTTGACCACGTCGGCGAAGGAAACGGCCTGGGCAACTGCCAGCAGAGCCAGAAGGGGAAGTAACACAGCTGTGCGCATTGTGAAGAATCTGAAAAGGTAGAACAAAAATTAGCAACAGTATTAGCAAAGAGTCTGAGCAACTGGGAGTCACGTGAAGTTAGCCTAGCAGTCATAAACCTGATTTCTGGCAGTACGAGATAAGGGAAAAGCATGTAAGCTCTGATATACGTTTCATATTAGTAATTATACTTTATTACGGCCAATTATAAATTTATCATATTTTTCAAGCGGTTGTATGTAATGTTTTAAGAATTTCATTGTAGATAGGGCGTATACTTTACACAAGTTTAAGCTCTAAATATTAAAAAAAAACCTTTAGTAATACTTTATGTAGGATTAGTGTTGATATACCAAATTTTTAGTTAAAATCTAGAAAATTCTAATACTTATGTAATACTTATGTATGTAAATCCAATTAACTAATTTATATTTCCTTGTTTTGTTAGTTTTTTAGAATTTTGGATTTTGGCTTTAATAAAAATATTCAAATGATTAAAATTATACCAAGTGTATTTATTTGTTAATATATAGAAAACCAAAATTATCTAAAATAAAGAGAACTAAAATGTCTAAAAATAACGGGATAACATATGGCAAATTCAACTATTAACAGCAACTTTCTTATCCAATTTTTTTTTCAAATTTTATTGCAGCTTGACTAATTAAGGGGCGTTTATATATGTGCATACAATGTTATATCGGTCTTTGCTTTACATTATCGTTGTTTAGTTTGTTGTTTTCGAATTCAAACGAAATGTGCCTTATCTTATCGGCCATTCCACTTTCGAAGTGCTTTCGTATTGCTTTTTTCGGTTAGTTTCGAAAACTCTCCGTCTGCCATTTTGGTCTGACTTGTTTTGTTGCTATGATTTGTTGCCACCATTTTGAGAAACGCGAGAGGCATTAGATAAAAATTGCTATTTATTTATTTATTATTGCAGCCGCACACAAATGCGTGCCAAGTTCGAGGGCAAAAACGGGTTTCGAATACCCAAGGTGATTCATGTACTAGCGGCCTAACAGGTGAGATAAAGCCAACAAAGACTAGAAAATGGGTCAGCCAAGCGAAGAGGGGAAGAGGCAGACCTGGCAGTAAACATCTAAACAAAGAAGCGCAACAGAAGATTAGGGAAGCGGAATAGACGAGAAACAGAGACTAGAAAGATGTCGTCTGGAGTGCAATTAAACAGTAAATAAGCGGAGACAAAGGCATGACGCAACTGAGTTGAACGGGTCTCACTGCCGATCGAGTACCATAATTAAATATTTATTTACCCGCCGTTGATGCAGGGCAGGTATATTTGCGTTCTAGTCGGAATTAAATTGTACAAATTGTACTGGAGAGTGTTTTCCCACTTACCACTCGGAACTGCGTCGCAAGAAATGCAAATCACTGATTTTACCAAAGTTACACTCTATTAAAGCCTGATCTTACACAAAAGTGCAAGTCAACGATTTTTTTTTTAGGTCGCAATTAAAACTAACTGTTCGCGGAGGCTCGCAGTTTTTCAATAAATATTGTTGAATTTGTTGCTCGAAAGAAAACTTGTAGTTGTTGATTGTATTTAAATATCGATATATCGATATTTATATATCACTATTTTTGTTTGCCCAAATACCGATATTGCGATATTTATTTTGGATATTCAAGGCGAAGAACAACCCTAATACCGATTTCAACAATCGATATATAGAGACACTTTTTACATCCCTAACACAAAAATCTTGCTGGTCATCGAAGAAGTCCGATTCATTAAATATTTTCAAAACCCTTTAAATTTGACGCATTATATATCCTGTAAGTAAAGCGACTTCGAGAGACCTCGCTTATTGACCATAGAAAAACAGCGCTATTTGGAAAGAAACAGCTTCATTACGACACAATCTCGTTTTTCGCAGCTCTGTAGAAGCACTCGCATCATGTTCGGCAGACAAAGCGGACTGGGCAGTTCCAGCAACAGCAGCAACCTTGTGGAGTTCCGCGCCGGGCGCATGAACATGGTTGGTAAGATGGTGCACCCAGACACCCGCAAGGGCTTGGTCTACATGACCCAGAGCGACGACGGCCTAATGCACTTTTGCTGGAAGGACCGCACCTCCGGCAAGGTGGAAGACGACCTGATTGTCTTTCCCGACGATTTTGAGTACAAACGCGTCGAGCAGTGCAAGACTGGCCGCGTCTACGTGCTCAAGTTCAAGTCATCGACGCGCCGCATGTTCTTCTGGCTGCAGGAGCCGAAGACCGACAAGGATGAGGAGCATTGTCGCCGCATCAACGAGCTGCTAAACAATCCCCCGGCTGCCCATCAGCGCGGTGGTGGCGGCAGCAACGATGGGGACCTGCAGTACATGCTCAACAACATGTCGCAGCAGCAGCTGATGCAGCTGTTTGGAGGAGTGGGCCAAATGGGAGGTCTCAGCTCGCTGCTGGGCCAAATGAAGTAGGTTTCTATGTTCTAAAGACAATATTTTATGTTGTATTCCCCCATTGCATCTTATCTGATTCCAATTTCTACGTATCTGCCCTTCCCTACAGCTCCCGTACGCCATCTTCTCGAAACACCTCGTCTTCGGGTGGCGGCGGCGGCGGTGCCTCGGCATTGCAGACGCCCGAGAATGTCACTGTGCCACGCACCCCGTCTGCCCCGTCCAAGGGCTCCAAGTCGGGCAGCAGCCGCAGCAGCAGCAATGTGAACTCGCAGGCCGGCGAGGCCGCCGGCAGTGCCGGATCGTCCCTAGATGCGGATGCCTCCGGTAAGAACTCAACCACATCGACCACAACGGCGTCAGAATCGACCGGAGCCTATGCCAACCCATTCCAAGCCTACTTATCCAATCTCTCCCCCGAACATGGCGCAGGACGATCTCTGAACATTGACCTATCGACAGCGCTTTCCGGCGCCGAGGCCATCAATCAGCTCATCGCCGATCCGGAGCGCGTCAAGTCGCTGATCGTGCACCTGCCCGAGTCGGAGGATGCTGACGAGGATCGCAAGCAGCAGATCAAGGACCACATCACCTCCCCGCAGTTCCAGCAGGCCCTGGCCCAGTTCTCCAATGCCCTGCAGTCGGCCCAGTTGGGTCCGGTGGTTAAACAGTTCGAACTGTCCAACGATGCCGTGGCCGCCGCCTATTCCGGCAACCTGGAGGAATTTGTCCGCGCGCTGGAGAAGAGTCTGCCCGCCGGCGCCACCATGAGCGGTGATCCGCCCAGTGAGAAGAAGGGCGATGCCGAGACCCCCGCTGTCGCTCGGGATGAGAACACCGATCCCGCTGAAAAGCAAGAGGAGAAGCAGAAATAGCTTTCGCTTGTGTAAATGACAATAATCCAAATGCGTTCGTCGACAGCATATTTTTTCACGTTTTTAAGTATTTTCGATTCGGAATAAATTAGCAAGCAAGTTACTTATGCATTACAAAGAAAAGTTTTTTATTTTGAACTTTAAAGTTAAGGAGAAGCTAGCTTGAAGGAAAAAAAGCTTTTAAATTTCATAAAGTGATTGTTTCAATTTAAATAAATTCAATATTTAATTTACTCTTAGGTGGCATTAACAGCCACTGCGATTTAGCCAAGTACTTGACTCCTACAGGTGAATATTATGATCTAAAAGGGCTGAAACTTGACAAAACTATATTTTAAAATTTAAAAACTCAAGAATATACATATGATTTAAATAAATTAAGAAAATACGCCTTGACAAAGAGAGGAATATAGAATTATACTAGCAACATAAATTGCGAGCCAAATTCGTAAATTTCAAATAGTTTTAATATCTGAACTTTAAAAATGTTAGAAATGTAGAAATTGTTGTTAATAAGATTTTCCGAGAAGTTAGACTATTTTTTTTTTAAATGAAGTAACGTATATTACGTTTTCTTTTGCAAAGATAAAATTTTATTAGTATTTGTATCTTTTCGATTTAAAAACTTATCTTGGCCGAATCTTTAAAATCACAACATTCCATAATATGATGTGCACTTTTCTTCCTAGTCTGTTAAAGCTTTCCTCACTAGATTCTACACACAAAATCATACAGCTAATGAGTACCCCTGCTTATTTTGATGACATCAAAATATTGGTAAGCCACCAAATGCCAAATTGGCTGATTTATGGCCAGTAACGGTAATTGTAATCGTCAAGGTCATCATTTTGGGTGCCATCGCGTCCCCCTAACGAAAAGCTGCCACTCTGCTCGCGCACCCACCCCCTATGGTTGTCCCTGTCTGGCACGGCCTGTGCGGAACAGGCATACAATTTTGGCTGGCACTGTTGCTCTTCGTGCTTTTCGGCGCCGCCGCTTTCCGAATCGCCAAGTTTCACACAGATACACGCTCTCGCGAGCCACACGCACACACAGATACGCGCGCGCTCTCTCGCAATATTTATTTTATTCAATTCCAAAACGGCCAGCCTATAAGTTGTGTTTGTGCAAATCGCGCGCGATTGCAATTTTCTGTAGTTGGTTCGATTCTCATACATACCGCGATCTCAAGCGATCTCTTCTCTAACATCGGATACAGATACGAATACCGCACGAAATATATCAATATCCCAAACTCTGCAGTAATTGTCTATATTTTTCGTGCAATTTTTGCGTGTATGTTTTGTATCTGATGTTGTTGGTGCTTTCATTTTGCAGCAATCTCAGCGTGCCTGTGTGAGTGAGTGTTGGTGCTTTGGTTGATGTGCGTGCGTGTGTGTCTGTGTTTTTGTGGCAGTCTGTATGTTTTTTTCCAATGACTGCTCCGCGTTTTTGGTAGGAAAAGCTTTTTCCGTCCAAAGTTGTTGCCATAAAACAGTTAAAAGCCGCGGCAAACAAAATCAAAAATAACAAGAGTAAAAACACGGCAGCAGCAAAACAACAACCACAATTAGCTTATGCGAGCGAGGGAGATAGCGATTGCGAGAGAGAGGGAGCCAGAGCGCTCTCACACATTCGCAACCTTTGACTTTGACTCACTCGCATACAAACCAACACACACTCAAGGCGGCGTATAAGCTTTCGAAAAAAAAATTAAATAAAATAAGAGCTCCACTCCAAATGGTGTATGTGTGTGTATGTTGTCAAATAACAAAATAAACAAAAAGCTTTTGGAATTCGCAAATTTTGTTGCCATACCGCGGCGGCGATGGCGGCTGCAACTGTGTGCGTGTCTGTGAGTGGGACGATCTGGCAACACCAACAACAACAGCCCCACGAAAGAAATTGCGTTTTAACCATTTCCTGCACTTATATTTCTCTCCTTTTTAACCATAACTCCCGCAGTTAGTGCATCGGCAACTTTTATTCGGTGAGGACGCCAAGCCCAACGTGTTTCCTTAATGAGTTCCACTCAAATAATCGGAATTCGCAAACAAAAACGCTCGATTTGCCGCTGATAAAGCTGATAAAACTACAAAAAGGCAACCATAAAGTCAGCTGCAATTTTGCGATAAGGTGAGTAAATAGAAAGGGAGGGGGCTGATAAAGGGTTTCCGACTCTGCCGGCTGCAGAAGAGGCTTCCAGAACAGCTGCAGGAGCATTCAAAATGAAAACTCCAAACACCCACACAACTGGCAATGAAAAAAGGAAAAGAAATAATAAGGAAAGGAAGGAAAAAAACAAAACACACAAATGGCGCCTGAGCATATGCTATAAGAAATTTCAAGAGCAGCGGAACCGCCGCGAGTGCAAGCAGGACAACCATACTGCCACTGTGTTTATGTTTTGGTAGAAAGGTCACATTCACATCCTTAGCTTCCAATAGAATACCGTTCCGTTCGTTCGTTAGTTCGCTCGTTACCTTCTCGCCCCGCACGCCCATTACGTCAGGCGACAGTTTCCGAGTGGGTGGCGAAAGTTCCGACGCGACAGCGACTCCTTCAACATGGCTGACCAGCCGTAGAGATGGGCTGAGCAAGGGGGGGCAAAGCTCCTGTTGTTGGCCCGACATTGAACTTGGCAACTCCGATTTGGATTCGATTAATCACAGACACAGGGTGCCCACGAACAACTTTCACCGAAAACATTTGCAGCTGCTGCCCCCAGCTACTTCAACAGTTTGTCGCCTGCATTTTTCGGCTGTGGCAAGTCGGGTGCACATACACTCGTACAGCCAAACAACACGCCATTTTATAAACTTTAGCTCAAAGCTCCGAGTGCAGTTTTCTCGCTTTTGAAATAGTTTGGGAGCCAAGAAATCTAACTCAATCTCAACAGCTGTCCTGGCATTTTCAAAAAGCTTTCCTCGCTTTTCCGTCGCCTGTTGATCCTGTGCCTGTCGAACTATTCGTGGTTTTTGGGCCCTGATCGGATTGGAATCAAGAAATAATTTCGGGTATTATTCGGGTATTATTTTGTAAATGAGTTAACTCTTAATTCAATAAAATGTAAATAAGTTTATAATTGTCCCTTGGATACCTTTTAAATATAGAAGAATTTAACAAGTACTTTAGAAATACAAAACGATTTTCATACTTTATATTTATACAATGAAAATAATATGCTAATGAGCGAGGTTATGTATTTCTTATATTCCTTTTGTGTAATTATAATAAAGTAATACAAATATGAGGCCCAACTCTTAACTTAAAATAGGCAGAAAAAGTAACCCAAAATTCGAAAATAACCACCCACTTTTGTAGATTTGGTGTTAAGGTCCTTTGCGCGCTATCCGTTCGCCTCGAAATGATTTTTTTTGTATATACCTGAATTTATAGAATTTCACGGAAGGTTTTCTCAAATCTTTAGTTCTCATTATTAGAAAACATATAATGTTAATTTATTTAAGGAATTAAATATCAGTATCCACAGATTAGTTCGTTTCTATGAAACTTTAATCAAATAAATTAGGCTTTCTTATAATAGTTAGCTTATTGTACTACAAATAATAGTTTCAAATAAGTACACATATCAATGAATAGCAAACTCGTTTTCTGGGTCCACCCCAAGCCACGTCCGCTTTGCATGGCATCTCTGGCACATTGGCATGACTTCCTCTGGTCCAATTATCAACGGCTACTCCCGCCCGCCCCATTGCGATTATAAGCTCTGCCCGGCAGGCGACTCTCTCATCTGCTGATATTTGCAACAGCAGCACAGCCAGCAGCCGCGGCAGCAGGAGCAGATGATTTTCCGGTTTGCCAGGGCCCAAAAACTGGTTTAAACGAAAAAAAAACCATGCTCAGGCTGACTGACCAAACTGAACCGAACCGAACGTTGGGGCCCGTGCCCTTTTGCACCACAGTCGTCCCCAACAGAGAATACAGCGCGGAGTGGTACATGTTAAAGCTTATATATTTCCAAACGTACGTCCAAATGTGCGAAAGAGGAATTTGACAAAACAGAAAGTTTGACTCAGAAGTCGACGGGCTTGATGGTGATGAACCGGGAAAGGATGAACGCCATCAGGACAGTGGCGCAAACGAAACAGAAGGCGAACATGTAGAAAGTCTCCTCGGTGAAAATGTCCGAGAAGGCTGGTATATCCTGGTAGATCTGCTCGATCACCGCCAGTGTTCCTTTGTTTTTCTTCACCATGACGCCCTACTTCTTTTTGGTTGCCTTCTTGCCCGCACCGGCTCCGCCTCCCAGCTTCTGCTTCTCCGCCTTGGTTAGGACCTTGTTGGTGATCTCCTCGACGGGTGCCAAGCTGGAGACGTGTCTGTTGCACAGTTCCAGGAGTTCTAATGTGTTCAGGTTATCGCTATTAAAGCGAATCTCCTTTACTTTGGCTTGTTCTGTGGATGAGAGTTAACGAGTTATTTATGTAGATATATAAGAGCAATCTAATGCCTCACCTTGCGCCGAGTCGATCAACGCAAACTTAATGCAGGACGGCTGGCGATCGCACACAATGTCCGACTTGACCACGCACTTGGGATTCGTTTGGGCCACCTTCGGTGTGGAGAGCAGGAAGAGGAACTCGCTGCGGGCGATAAGATAAAATATGCTATTAGATTGCGTTATTGATTTTTCCCTATTCCCATTTTCCAGGAGCAGCGCCGCCGCCTCAAACTGACGCCGACACCGACCAAGATGTCAACGGAGCGTGAGCTGGCTCCCGGGGGGCCAGCTCCGATCCACCCACATCCGCACCCGCTGGTGTTCCCGATGGCGTCCGCCGTGGCCATGATCAGCAAGGTGTTCGGTAAGTGTGTGTTGGCCTTTATTCACGCTCATTCCATCATCCTGCCATCCCGCAAAGGAATTATCTTTGTGTCATACTTCACATCCATGCACCTCTTCGATTTTTCACCTCAGTTGGCTTTTGTTTTCGTTTTGTTCGCTTTTCCTTTTCCTCCGTTTCTCTTACGCACTTTTGGTTCCGAGAAAATTTTCCAATTCCAAAGGGGAGGCGGTGGGCAGTGCGCATGCCCCGGTATCGATAGTCGCGCGCTGTGGGCAGGAAAAGCGCTTTTCCGACTCACCGTGTAGACTTAACATTTTCCGCAAACGGATCGAACTGCACCGTTATCCGCTTCACGCCCTTCAAGTTGACGCTCTTCAGCTGCTTGCCAATGGCGGAGACAATACCGCCCGACTTGCGGAGGGCGCCGCTGAAAGGCACCGACATTCTGGAAAGGGAAAACTTTGTTTTTCGCCCGCGAAAAAGAAGGAAAACTTCTGCGACAGGCGACGTAATCGCACGCTACGTAACAGCTGACGATACCGATTGGCGAGAGCCGCCAGTTGCTTTCCAACACTTGACGGACTTTTCACCACCTACCTAGCAAAAAGCCTTTTCGATAATGACGTTATAAGCACCGATTCGGAATTCGACCCCATTTTTCTTGCCGATTGGACTTCCTATAGGAAATCTACACTATTGTTATTGTAAGCGTGTTAACGCTTTTTCGCTTAGCGGAATCGATATTTCGATATTTGGGCAAACAAAAATCGTTATAATATATCGATATATTTATATTGTGATTGGCAGACATCGCATAGTGGTGGTGGCTATGGTCGTCCCGCTCTCTCGCACGGCGCTGGGCGAGAGTGCTTTGCCCTCATTTAAGTGTGGTTAAGATATGCGTCACGCTCACACGTCGCGAGTAAAATTTTTGTGTGGACGTCCAGTGTGTGGCTGCTGTGTGAAAAGCTGAAGAAAATTGCATTTTTTGCATAATGCGCGGCGTGAAAAGCTAACAAAAGTTGTGGAAAATCAAAATTCAATAGTCTGGCCACGGTTTGTGCGTAAGAGCGGGCGGCGCGAACGTGTTTGGTGCACAAAAATCACGTCTCGAAAATCCAAGAATTCTACGTGCACACATTTTTTGGGCTGCCATATATAAAAAACGCATACAAACGCATTTTCTTGCTGTATAGCGGAGGAGCAGCAGTTTTCACACACACCGACGCAGGATCAGTCAGTCACTCTCACACGCGCAAGCAGACACACACACACACACATACAATACACACAAACAATTACACTCACGAGATATGCGAGCATAAAGAAGAATTTTTTCTTAGTTGTATTACAAGAGCATTAGATACATATATACATAAGTATATAAAAATATATATAAAAATACACACGCGCCTAAGTGTGTACATAAAGAAATACATATATATTAAACGAAAGCTGTGCCTACATTTGTGTTCTTTTCCAATACTAAAATAAAAACATTAATACTAATATATACCATAAATGCAAATAAAAGAGAGATGAGATAACAAGAGAGAAAGAGACGAGATTCCCACTTGTCTGTTGCTAAATTCCAATTTATATAAAGAAAAAATACGCCTATGCCACGCCCACGCGCAACCAATAATAAATAATAAACAAACAAACAACAAATGCAAAAATCAACCAAACGAATAAAACTTTAAACTACTTTAAAGTGTGATAAGCAAAAAGGCTGAAATCAAAACAAAACAAAAAACTAAATAATTAGTAGAAAACCAAAAGCATCAACAACAGCAACAAGAAACAACAACCACAAAGAAAACAACAAACCAATCAATCAATTACATTTGTACACCAAAACACGGAGAAACATCAAACAAACAACAACCTTTTTATACATTAATTATTTTCTTAAAACAACCTTAAAAACTTAGTGCAAAAACATGTATCCAGTCGGACAACGTAAGTTGGATAGCTAGCAAAGAACCAAACAAAAAACACGAAAGACAATGCAAAAGAGAAGAGGAAAGAAAGAAAAACCGCTGCTGTCGCAAGTCTCCAAGAATCCCCCACCTCCCCGCCCACTAATCAAGTTTTTGATGTTCTACTTGCAAATGTGTATGTGTTGGGGGCAACTCCACTTGCACACACATGCAGTTAGCCACAAGTACACTTATGTCCATACGTCACAGACACGTGCGTGGGGAGTTGAAAATGCGCAAAAAATTGGGTCAACGACCGTCGCGTCGCAATAGTTTCCCCCCTTTCTTCTTTCTACTTTTGCTCTGAGGGTTGATTTTGGGGCTTTTACAACGATCCATTCAGATTTAGCGTCTCCTACTTCTCTAGTTTCCGTGTTCCACATACGCGATTCAAGAGCAGACATCGTCTAATTGCGTCGCAATTTACAGCTTATTGTGCGTATTTCTTTTCAATATTTACAGCGTCCGAGAGGGGTGGAAATAACGGAAATTGTAAATATGAGGGATGAATACGTTAGCCTTCAACATCTGAGAGATATTCCATATAAAAAGGTCTTATTTTGTGTTTGGAATCCTTGTATTTCAAGCAAGTTTTAAAGCTACTTAGCTACTTATCTACTTTTTGTTGAAATATATCTCGTTTTCCCTGTAAAAATCCAAAATTTGACCTTCAATATAGTAGGGAAATCTTTTAATTTAAAAAGAAATACATATTTCAATATTTAAAATATATTTTGGAATAACTTAATTAATGTCGTGTTTTTTAAGGGTAATATCATCGATCTAGTATGGTCTTTTAGTCTTATTGTCTCTTAAAACTATTGGACCATAATTATACAACTCTAAGGAAACTTAAATTTTGCAATATTGTGAGAACTTCCCATTAAATTTTCGCCAATTTGGAATTTTGTAATCTAATTATCGTTAGTTCAAAATGTCTTTTGAATTCTTAAAATTAATATTCGATATATTAGGTCCCTTAATAAGTTCTCTTATTAGTCAAGAACCGGGTTTTAGTTAACCCAACTAGCAATAGAGCAAGTGGCGCTTAGTACTTGGTGGAACATCAAAGCTGGCCGGCCCCTCCTTCTCCAAATGGGGCTGGCATCCAAGGGTTGAATGGTGGAATAACTGAGAACTATTAACAACATGGTGGCTAACCCGACACCCTGGTATACCTATCCAATACAAACACCCAAACCCCGACACCCAACGTCCCACAAGTACACACATACTGATTTCACTGACCAAATGGGGATGGACTTGTGGCAGCGAGGCGCACACAGAACAAACAAACACACACCTGTAACCAAAATACCTATATATTAATATTTATTGATGGCGATGATGAAAGAAAACTGTAACTAAAATATTATTAACGCACCTTTATTTCGTTTCCTTTTCGTTTGTTACAATACCGCTCCTCGCTCTTCGGTTCCCTCCTCATTTCGTCACCCACCACCCACTTTTGACATCATTGATTTCGATTCTCCATCATCGAACGAAACAACCATCGATTGGCCATTACCCTCTTGATTTGGAATACCTCTGCATTTTCATTTCATTGATTTACCTTGCGTTTATTTGATTACATTTTCTTTTTATAGAGTCACAGTGGACCCCCTCGCCCACTCGGCCTCAGAGTCCCTCTCAGGCGCAGACTAGCTTCGACACGCTCACATGTAAATTTCTCTCCAAACCAAAAAAACTACTAAGAACCTTATGCAATTGATTTGAATTTGATTCGAAAAAAAAGCTACGAAACTGTTTGTTTGTGTTTATGTTCTTTAGTTTGGTGTTATCCTAACAAAAGCTCTCCTCCACTTACTAACTAATCCTTAAAAAAATTAAACACAAACTACTAACCCTTCTTTTACCGTAATAATTACTAACAAAAAACTACAAAATGTTTTTAGTTTCATGTAAATGTTTGTTTCGTACCATGCAAAGTGCACTTAAAGTATTAACTCTTACACCTCAATTAAAGACACCTTAAAACTATGTTTGAACTTTGAGTATGTATTATATTTTGTTTTTTTTTTTTTCTGCTCGTTGCATGCCTATTTTTCACTTGTAGCTAATGGGATTTTTTCTGTGTTCAGGGATAATCTCTTATGTGTTCATGAGTATAGAGATGTTTTTGTATAGGCAAAAGAGTAGTTTTGCAGTTCTTTAAGTCTGTCAGGCAAAGAAAATAAATCTTACAATTCTCAAGTACAATTCAGCGTCACAATTATATAAGAACGATCAATTTTAAGGCTAATCTTAATCAAAATTACAACTAAATAATCTTCTAACTAAAATCTGAAATGATTGCAATCGGAATAGATCTTTGTGGGTTGATTAAAGTCCTCATTATACTGAGTTCTTAAAGTTATAAGTCATTAAAAGCTAATTAAATAAATTAAAGTTTATAAATAATCAAAAGAATATAAAAAGATTCAAAATACAGAACTCAAGTTTAAGGTTAAATGAATGAAATTTATCAAGTATAATGGGAATATCCTTCAAGAAACCATTTAAAACCCAAAATAAAAAGTTAAACAATTGTATTCAATGAGATTTATCTAAGCATGTGAAAACTATTCCCACAATTAATGTTAGACTAGTTTATTTTTTTGTATTTCACTTTGGTTTCGTTACCGTTTTTTGATCCTTTTAAAAATTTTGCCCGGATGTCGATGAAACTAACTGTTGAAACTGACCGATTGCAGCACCACCAACGCCCGGCTCGTCGGTAAATCCCACCGCTGTCACCAGTCCAAGTGCCCAGAATGTGGCAGCTGGCGGAGCCACTGTGGCCGGTGCCGCAGCAGCTGCCGCTCAGGTGGCCTCCGCCTTGGGCGCCACCACCACCGGCAGCGTGACGGCAGCCATTGCCACCGCCACGCCAGCCGCTCAGCCGGATATGCCCGTCTTCACGTGCCCACGTCGTCCAAATCTGGGTCGCGAGGGTCGACCGATTGTGCTGCGTGCCAATCACTTCCAGGTGACGATGCCCCGCGGCTATGTGCACCATTACGACATCAACATTCAGCCGGACAAGTGTCCGCGGAAGGTGAACCGCGAGATTATCGAGACCATGGTGCATGCCTACAGCAAGATATTCGGCGTGCTCAAGCCCGTGTTCGATGGTCGTAACAATCTGTACACCCGCGATCCCCTGCCCATTGGCAACGAACGGCTAGAGCTGGAAGTGACACTGCCCGGCGAGGGCAAAGATCGCATCTTCCGCGTGACCATCAAGTGGCAGGCGCAGGTGTCGCTCTTCAATCTAGAGGAGGCCCTCGAAGGCCGAACCCGGCAGATTCCATACGATGCCATTTTGGCCCTGGACGTGGTCATGCGCCATCTGCCCAGCATGACGTACACGCCGGTGGGAAGGAGCTTCTTTAGCTCCCCGGATGGTTATTACCATCCCTTGGGCGGTGGACGCGAGGTGTGGTTCGGTTTCCATCAGAGCGTAAGGCCCTCGCAGTGGAAGATGATGCTCAACATTGATGGTAAGTTGTGTTGCCTCCGGAATTGGAGGATTGTCCTACTAAAGCTTCAATCTTTTTTTAGTTTCGGCCACCGCTTTCTACAAGGCTCAACCCGTCATTGACTTTATGTGCGAGGTCCTCGACATACGCGACATCAACGAGCAACGAAAGCCGCTCACCGATTCACAGCGCGTCAAGTTCACCAAGGAAATCAAGGGGCTCAAGATCGAGATCACGCATTGCGGCCAGATGCGTCGCAAGTATCGTGTGTGCAATGTCACCCGTCGCCCCGCCCAGATGCAGTCGTAAGTATCTCCGGACTGCAATTGTCTCTACTGTAGTTGCTAACCCTCTTCCTTCTCGATCTTTTTAGCTTCCCACTGCAACTGGAGAACGGCCAGACCGTGGAGTGTACCGTCGCCAAGTATTTCCTGGACAAGTACCGCATGAAGCTGCGCTATCCGCACTTGCCGTGCCTGCAGGTGGGTCAGGAGCACAAGCACACCTACCTGCCCCTGGAGGTGTGCAACATTGTGGCTGGGCAGCGTTGCATCAAGAAGCTAACCGACATGCAAACGTCGACTATGATCAAGGCCACCGCTCGCTCGGCTCCGGATCGTGAGCGGGAAATCAACAACCTCGTCAAGCGCGCCGATTTCAACAACGACTCGTATGTGCAGGAGTTCGGCCTGACCATCTCCAATTCGATGATGGAAGTGCGCGGCCGGGTGTTGCCGCCACCCAAGCTTCAGTATGGGGGACGTGTGTCCACCGGCATCACCGGCCAGCAGCTGTTCCCGCCGCAGAACAAGGTGAGCCTGGCCTCGCCCAACCAGGGCGTCTGGGATATGCGCGGCAAGCAGTTCTTCACCGGCGTAGAGATCCGTATTTGGGCCATCGCCTGCTTCGCTCCGCAGCGCACGGTCCGCGAGGATGCGCTGCGCAACTTCACCCAGCAGCTGCAGAAAATCTCGAACGATGCCGGCATGCCGATCATTGGACAGCCGTGCTTCTGCAAGTACGCAACCGGGCCGGATCAGGTGGAGCCGATGTTCCGCTACCTGAAGATCACATTCCCCGGACTGCAGCTCGTCGTGGTGGTGCTGCCCGGCAAGACGCCGGTGTATGCGGAGGTGAAGCGCGTCGGAGACACCGTTCTGGGCATGGCCACACAATGTGTGCAGGCGAAGAATGTGAACAAGACGTCGCCGCAGACACTGTCCAACCTGTGTCTCAAAATCAACGTCAAGTTGGGTGGCATTAATTCGATCCTGGTGCCTTCCATCCGACCCAAGGTCTTCAACGAGCCCGTCATCTTCCTGGGCGCCGATGTGACCCATCCGCCAGCTGGCGACAATAAGAAACCATCGATTGCCGCCGTGGTTGGCTCCATGGACGCGCATCCGTCGCGTTATGCGGCCACCGTGCGGGTACAACAGCATCGCCAGGAGATCATCCAGGAGCTGAGCAGCATGGTGCGTGAGCTGTTGATCATGTTCTACAAATCGACGGGCGGCTACAAGCCCCACCGCATCATCCTCTACCGTGACGGCGTCTCCGAGGGTCAGTTCCCGCATGTCCTGCAGCACGAACTGACGGCCATTAGGGAGGCGTGCATCAAGCTAGAGCCGGAGTACCGGCCGGGCATTACGTTCATCGTGGTGCAAAAGCGCCATCACACGCGTCTCTTCTGCGCCGAGAAGAAGGAGCAGAGCGGCAAGTCGGGCAACATACCCGCTGGCACCACCGTCGACGTGGGCATCACACATCCCACCGAATTCGATTTCTATCTGTGCAGCCACCAGGGCATCCAGGGCACCAGCCGCCCCTCGCACTATCACGTCCTCTGGGATGACAATCACTTTGACTCGGACGAGCTGCAGTGCCTGACGTACCAGCTCTGTCACACGTACGTTCGCTGCACCCGCTCCGTCAGCATACCGGCGCCAGCCTACTACGCCCATTTGGTGGCCTTCCGGGCCAGGTGAGTCTCTTGCGTTGCATTGTTTTCCATTGAATGTTTGATTTATGCGAGTCTTTGCCTTGCAGATACCATTTGGTGGAGAAGGAGCACGACTCGGGCGAGGGATCGCACCAGAGCGGCTGCTCCGAGGATCGTACGCCGGGCGCCATGGCCAGGGCAATCACAGTGCACGCGGACACCAAGAAGGTCATGTACTTTGCCTAAAAAGTATATCGAAGACCGAACACCAAGAGCCACCACCCCACACCGAACACCAAAAAGCTAAAGAGAATACAAAATCAGTTTCGAAATTCGATTCGAATAAGCCAACACCTCCCCCAATCCTCAGTCCTCCTCCGATCACACGAGCGAATGAAAGCCAAGCATAGAATTGTATAAATAAGTTTAAAAGTTATATATATATTTTAGGTTGAAAGATAGCGCGAGGATCTTGCATGCAATTAGTTATTTAGTAAGCTGAAAGTTAACCCACAAAGACACAAAAGCCAAGCCCACTCATATGCATCCACACAAAGAGCAGCAAGTGAGAAATTATAGATATTTAGGGAATCGAATGTTAAGCACAAGTTTGCGCAACTGAAAAAGGAATAAACAAAACGAAAGCGAACGCAAAATGTGAAAAAAAATTCTCAAAAACAAAAGAAAAAACAAGCGTAGCAAACAAATAAACAAGAAGCAAATAGAAATCAACTAAAAGGGAACAAAAGCGAACGTCGACAGCAACACCAACCAATAAAAACCAGAAAAGAAAGGCAGGAGCGTCATTAAGAAACGAGAGGAGAGAACTTTTTCTAATAGGATTATTACGATTAAATTGTACAATATATTTTTACACGATACGAAATTGAAGACATAAAGGAGCTGAGATGAGATGAGATGAATGAATGCATACAACCAAAGGTTTTTTAGTATACAAAAATGAATAAGTTGCTGATTGACTCGAACCACAAACACAAAACACACAACATCAACTCGGATTCTCTGTACTGTGAACGAAGACCACCACCAAAATAATTAACAAGAAACAAGAACCACTAGCAGCGGCATTGAAACCAAGCGAGAGCAACTTAGCATGTACTAAACGAATGGAAAATACTTCAATAACTAGGAGCGCTGATTTAAAAACCGAGCAAGAAGAACATTTAATAGTTTGTAAGAGCTGGGAGAAAGCCAGCGCAGATCCGATTATCGATGATGAGTAACGAGAACTGCAATTTCAACAAGGGACAGACATCATTTTTGGTCAAAACAATAGGCTATTTACTATAAAATAGAGCGCATAATATATATAACCAAAATAAGTTTAAAGTTTTTAACCGATGCGACATAATGGGAAATACTTAAAATTCAAAAGTGCAAATAAAACACGGTAGAAGTGCAGATATTTTTATGTTAGTCTTTAGTCGAGCCTCCACGCATACACACAATCTGAACCTCTTGTCCCCTCCCCGCAAGGCATATCACTCAATGTCCTCTTATTTATGTACCTCCTAACGATATTTAGTTTGTACTTTATAAATATTTTTTTAAAGAAATGCGAAACGAACAGGCCTGCTTTCTTCACTGTAAACTCTGTATTAATTATTAACTTTAGAGCCAAGTGGTGTACGGGTAATATAATAATCTAAACAAGCTAGCGAGCGAGAGATGATGGCAACTACATTTCAATATTTTACAAAGTAGTCTTTAGTTTTCTTTGCCAATTCAATCAATCAACCAACCAACAAAAGCAACTATAAGCAAATATCATGTTGTATGAGAGACGCGTATGCTTAATAATTGTACTATATCGAGGACACAGTTCAAGTTAACATTATGATGAGTTGTTATATTTATTCGGTGCGGTGCGGCGTCGCACCGGAACCTTATTTATACTTGTGTACAATCCTTTACAGATCCTTTTAATTTTAGATTTAGTTTGCGAGCATGTATGTTTTGCCCATCAATCGTACATTATGTGAGGGAGAGCATTATAAAATACATAATATTTAAATCGATATATATGCTTATTAAATTTAATCCTCTGTTGCACTTACAAATTAGTTGGTAAAATATCTGAAAAAGAAATAAGAAAAATACATATGGAAAGGAGGGGAGGGTGATGTGGTTGCCAGTCCCCGGCCAAGGCCAGGCGGCACCATCTCTCAAGCAAACAATCAATCAATTTATGTGTGTGGGTCGTCCGTATTTGTTGATTTCTTCAATTGTAATTACTAACTTTCCAATTTGTTTGTTTGTTACTAACCACGTTTCAACACAAGGGATTAAAATCTAAAATTTAAAATTAAACTTATTTCTTAATCACTTACTTTGCCCAAGCAAATGCAAAACAACAAAAATCTACCAATTTTAGTTAGTAAGCAAAGACGATAGAAAACGAATCAATGCAAGTAATGAGTTCGAGTTCGAACGCATCAATCCAAACCATGTAACGATGATTATTCAATAAGTTTAAGCTGAAAATGTGTGCCGACAATGAATGCATCTCGTAGTTGTTAAAAATGAGCAAAAATATTCAACAATAATAATTTACTTTACCAGCAAAATGCATGTATGTGTGTGAGAGAAGTCCAAAAGCTTTAACTACTCGCAAGGAAGAAACGTAAACTGAAAGTTGATGCGGGGAAGTCCCAACAAATCGAAAAATGCCAACCACAACAACACCCAATGCTACCAGCCCCCCGCTCCCATCCAGATCAATGGGCTGTAAGAGTGTAGTCCCTACTAGTATACTAGATAACTCAGATTTTTCCCCCTTACTGACACACGCAACAATTTCAATGGTTTCTTCAGTGTCGTGCAGCTAAACGAAGAATAAGTGAGGAGACGAGGGAGAAGGTTGGAGACCGCCGGAAAGCCTTATGTGTATATCATTTCCAACCTTCGTATATGTTCTGCTCAGAGTCAAGGCTATAAAGATAAAGACAACAGAATAAAGATAGCCGGGAACTAACATCTTTTATCTGTCAAAATTCAATTGAGCTTTAAACTAAAGATATAGATCGATGGGAAAAAAAACAAAAAAAAAAAACTAAAACAACACATAAAAAATAAAAAGAGAGAGAGAGAAGTAAGGGATAGAATTCGGATCGCATTGTTTCTACATATATTACTTATAAATGTGCCGTTTATAGATGTCTACAATTATATACAACAAATATATAGATTATACATAGATATATGATATATAATCAGATCTAAATCGAAGCTAGAACAGCAATTTGCACAACTCTTCCTAAAGGAAATAAAAAAAATAAATACAAATCTAACGATTAAAATTATATATGCCACAATTACCGAGATTTCAAAACAAGTGACAAGGACTAACTCCAAGCAATTATAAACGTTATATTATGATATGTGTGTGTGTATGTACTCTATACTCTTCCAATTAAAGCCCCCCACACACCCATTGTCCTCCTCCACTCTTGACGTAGTGTTCCAATACGAATCAGATTAACGATAACCCTTAGCTGAAATTCGACTAGCAAAAATCGAAATGATTGTAGGACGGTGAAGAGAGAGATAGAGAGAGAGAGCGATAGAAGAGAGGAGATCATCATCTGGTACATCCCTTACTTTAGAAATCAACCAAAATGCCGGGTAATTAATCAATAAAATACATAATATTAGTGCTAATATATAAGCTGAGTAAGCAAGATACATCAACATACGGATAAATCTAAATCTAAAGATAAATGAGCAACGTGAGCAACGTAAAATATGGGAAACTTGTAACTTTGGTGATCTTTTTAAATGTTATTAGTAAAACAAAACAAAAACAAAAGCAACAAAAAAAACAAACAAAAACCAAACAAAAAAATCAAGTTTAAAGACGAAAACAAATCAAACCAGTTTTAAATGTGACTTAAAATACGACGTAATCGACATTTTTCCACACAACAAACAAACATATTTCAGAAGAGATCGATCAGATCTTGTCACATATATTTCAATTCAATGGAAATCGATGATCTTTTCGATAGAATTCTGGGGCAAGCTGTCTAACAATTAGTTCTAAGCGCTTCAATACAAATACCATTTAAACAACAAATAACAAACTCAATTAAGTTAATGACAAAACACAATTATATTTAACAAAATGTATATGTTTTATACAAATTACAATTATTTTTATCAAGTTTTTGCGGCTTTTATTCAACCCGAGTTTGTGTTTCTAAACATTGGCAATAAGCTGAACAAAAAAAACCGAGCCCTTGAAAGAAACAAAAATATATATATAAAAAAAAATAAATAATAATTTCAGTTGGCGTTTAAAAATAAGTGAACAACATATACAATTAATTTTTGTTCAATAAAATCATATATTTAACTAAAAATTATGCAACCTGCCTTTTGACTTGCTTAAAATAATGACTGTTCTCCGGAGATTGAACGCGCTCCTTGGTCCTGTCCTGCTGCAGGCACATCCTCTGGCATCCAGGCGGGCCAAGTGCAGCCAGGAGGCAAAGAGTGCTCTTATCATCCTGGCACCGGGAGCTGAGGAAATGGAGTTTACCATATCAGCCGATGTCCTGCGACGGGCGAAAGTGAGTAGGAGTACTTGGATTGAGCTCAAACGGGGGTAATATCGATATTCTGCCTGAAAGAGTTAGATATCTGATCATATGTGATGCTTAGCTTTAATTGAACCCAAAGCCACAATTAAAACAAGATTATAATTAAAATTGTGTGAAAAATAATGAAAACCCCTGAATTAAATAATACAGATCAGTTAAGATATTAAAACTTAGAAACTTGTCGTAAATTCTTTGATTTCAAATTGTTTTAAAACCGTTACGATAATCCCTTTTAATCTATTTCGGCCACTGTCTTATATAGATTAATGTCACCGTGGCTGGGTTGCTTGACTGTGAACCGGTCAAGTGCTCCCGGGGTGTGGTTATAGTACCAGACACATCACTGGAGCAGGCCGTGGACCAGGGGAGCTACGATGCGGTGGTCCTGCCTGGCGGATTGGCGGGCAACAAGGCGTTGATGAACTCCAAGGCCGTTGGTGATGTGTTGCGCTGTCAGGAGTCAAAGGGAGGAATAATTGCAGCCATTTGTGCTGCGCCCACGACGCTGGGAAAGCATGGTATTGCCCTGGGAAAATCGCTAACATCGCATCCGGACATGAAGCCCCAATTGGAGGACAAGTACTGGTGGGTTACTCATAGGGATCTCTCTAACTCTGAAAAAGAGTTGTAGCTCTAATAATTTTTTTCATTTTTGTTAGCTATATTGACGACAAGATTGTGGTTCAGGATGGGAATATCATCACGAGCCGTGGTCCTGGCACTACTTTTGATTTTGCATTGAAGATTACGGAGCAGCTGGCTGGAATAGAAATAGCTGAGAAGGTGGCAAAGGAAATGTTTTTTACTCTAAAATCATAGTTAAATTCAAGTGCACTCATTTTAAAATTAGCCAATAAAATTTTATTTTGAATATTCATCATTGTTTTAAAATACACGCGATAGGCAAAGAAAACGGATTGAATTCGCGAAAGAATACAAGAAGTGGAGTATCCAATTTGACAATCTGAATAAATGTGTGGGGTGCTATCACGTTTTTTGAAACAATTGACTTGATTTTTATCGATCAAAAGATGAACGGCGATCGGAGACCTTAATTCCAAAATTAAAAGACCTCTTCCCCCGTTATATCCTCGAACCATAATTATAGCCTTCCAGGGTATTATACATTTAGTCAGAAGTTTGCAACGCAGTGAAGGAGACAGAAAAATAATCCAGAACGCCAAGTTAGATCGTGAAAAACGCCAAGGACGATATTAAAAAAGGCGGCCATCCGAATGCAAGAACCCGACAAGTCGACTGTCGATTAGACTGCGAAGAGCGCCGAGCACATCAAACGCCAAAAAACCGACAATAGCTCAACGAATGAAGTCTATAGATGAGCGACCTGAATTTTCCGAAAGGTCAGCCTAACTTCTCTCCGTGTTGACGACTCTGACAAAGCTAATGGCATGTTCAATTGCAAATTATGCAATTTTATGAAACGCAGAAGCAACTAATTTAATAATGATAATTTTTACGTCATTTCGTTCAAAATATAATTGATCGCTAAACATAAATAAGTTTAAAAATTAAAAAAGAAAAACAGGAAGATTTAAAAAAAAAACTAATAAAAAAATAAGGTAACAGCTGAATTATATCAATTAAGCAGAATAGCTTTTTCCGAATTATCAATACGTTTCCTTACATTAGTAAAAATTATGATCAAGCTAAGATCAACAAAATAATTATGGATTTTCGGACAATATTGTCCGAAGATGTTGGCTTTAAGTTAACATCGATGTTCTTCTTAACTGATTCTAATTGTACATTTTCTTCACCTCTGTAATAGGTGGAATTATAAATTCGATTTAAAATAATAGTTAGGGCTTGGCCTTGACTATATTGCGACAGAAGCTTTTTAATATGGCTTGCGTCCCAAAGCATGTGGACTTTTGGGATCGCATTGGCAAACATAACGTTTAATGGCTCGCCGTCTGTAATTAAAGCTAGGAAATATTTATCTAAATTACACCTAGCTAAATCCTCTAATATAAATTTCTTTATCTTACCAAGTTTATTAGCTATTCTTGGTCGACTACCACTGTGCACATTTATATAAAAATTTTGAAATTGCGATGCATCATACGATTTCATCGCAAAAGTGTTTATTTTATATTTCGACACTGTTATTTCTGGCATAGTGAATCGAAACATATATAATATGGTTTCTTCCACATTTCCGGCGTTATGGTCGCCATAAGGTTTACGGTGCTTTCCTTTTTTAATTTCATTACCACTTCACCGATCTCTTTCACTTTTTCACTAAAATTTTCCACACTTTACAGATAGGGAACTGATTTTATTATTTCAATGAATCAGATATCCAATCTAGACTCGCGTTCGACATTTCCGACATTTTAAATTTGTTTGACTACAAAGCTTTTAGCTATACTTATAGATATTGATCATTTTATGTATCGATCCTTTCAGCATTTATTGTAATCCCTAGTAGAGCTAGGAAACTATCGATAGTATCGTTATTTTGTACGTCACTTAAAAAGCAAACAAAATTATTAGCCAATTATAATCTTTTTCTTTATATTTTATATATCTAATTAAAATTATATTATTTATTTCTGCTTCTCCTAATGGTTAATGCAAATATGCAAATTCCAAGGATCAATTAATGGAGGTGGAACGTAAGCTGTTCTTACTTGATCATCCGCCGCAGGTCAGCGAATACTTTTGGACTTGTGAAACAAGTTACGGAAAATTTTGTCCAGAAATTTCCAGATTCGTCATATTTTATTGCCAATCAAGCCAAAAATGATGTCCTGAGAGCAAGACAAATTTTTAAGTGGAAATAAATTTTTCTCTGATTGTCTAATTTTTTGGTCTCATTTTAAACAGAAATGTAAATCCAAAGCGTTTGTAGCAACAACTTTTGTCTTGCAGTCCTGAAACTGCGTTTTTAAATTCTGTATATTGAGTGTGTTTCTATCACATCATATATGATTTTTCATTTAGTTAAAATAATACGTAATGAATTAATAACTATTTACATATATTGTCGCTGACAAATTTACGACTTTCCAAAGTCAGTCCAACAATCCCGCTTAGTTTGGACTACAATCATTTCCTGGCCTCTGGTATGAATTTACCATAGTGACATAGTAAATAATAATTGCTTCTCACTAAACTTCATAATTAAACTTTCCTTCGAAATAATGAAAGCCCGGAAATTGGGGATTTGAAACGTTTCACTCGTGCGACTACAGGACGACCGAGGCCCGCCTTATATAAGGCCCTGGCAGGGTTTGTGTGCCCGCCGCCGTTTTTTAGATTTGTCCTTTTCAGTGTGGCTATCGTCTTCTCAGTCTAGTGTTTCCCTCCTTCTGGTTCGATGGCTCACGCGCGCATTTAACTCAAATATCGATCTTATTCATTTCTGATGCCTCTATTTATTCCAATTATTTATCCTATGTGTTTTTATACTATATATTTGTACGCTTCACAAGCTATATCTGTTGTTGTGCCCGACTCTGCTCCGTTTTGCAGCTTCGTAGTATTTTCTTAGAATTTGCGCTTCGTTATGTCTTTGTCGGATGTCTCTGGCTGTTGCCAGAATATATAAATTTAAAGACGTTTGTTTTTTACTTACTAAGTTCAAACATTTAAAACAAACAAACTTGGGAAAATCTATCCTCTGTAAATATTTCCTCTGTCAAAAACAGATTTTGTAAATTAAACGGCTATATCTTACTATTCCTAACTAAGGTTTTCATCGGGTTGTGTTTTATTATCATAGCACATTTATGCATTGCCGTAATGGCACATGCGCTCCCCATCGCTGACGATCTACTCAGTCTTCACCTCGTTGGCCCCTCTGCTAGACCTGGCATCAATGTAGCGAATTTTCGACGTAGTATTGTTGCTCGGGCAGAAACGAGACTTAAAATTTTGCACAACAGCGCCCCTTGCATTCAAAAGTTAAGCTGTTTGTATTGCAAATATTATTTTACATATGATATTCAACCCAAAATTAACATCATTTAATACTACAAAACTAAAACGTCTGATCTCCATAAGTATGAATATATTACAAGGAACGAAAGACAGACGAAACATATTTAGCTAAATACGAAACTTCCCAATTAGCAACACAAGTCTTTTGAGGTCTCTAATTTTTTGTTCAAAAACGACATGTCATTTTGGACTTTAAGCGATGCTCCTTCTAGCAGAAATGATTTATCCCGTTTTGCTAAACATTCTTTCCTTCAAAGTCAAAGATAATTGCTGTAATTTTTAAATTTGAATCATCAGAAGCGCACTATCGTTTACTATCGATAACTTCGATAGTGGTTCGCAAGTCGAAATACTCGATATATCGTACGTTTGGTATTTTCAGTCGGAGGGATTGCTGGGCAGACTTTAAGAGAACAAAACTATAAATACGAGTGCAGAGCGCACAAAAACAAAAAAAAATTAAAACAGATAACGGCCGGTACACTGTAGATCCTTCGGTCCGGCGTGAGTTTTTTTTAACTCAAACTATAAACATAAACAAATAACGGTCGCGGAAAGCGAAGTGCCACAGTTAGTGGTGTTGCTTAAATTGCAATAATAATAATTTTACCTATTTCTAGTTCGCCGCCAATTAAATCCGTTTGTTGTCGTTGCACTCTTGCAGTCCGCGTCTGTATGTGTGCTGTTTCCGTGTGTGTTCGAGCGGGTGTGTGAGTGTGAGTGCAGACGGGTCATTAAATCCGGCGCTGTTCTTTTTGGTAAATTGCACAAGTGTAACGGTTCAAGAAATGCAACAACTAAAGCATGTAAATTGTTTGTAACCAGAAGCGCGAGAAAAAAAAAACGAAAGAAGCGCAGGTTCATTCAAACTGCGAATGCAGCAACAAGGCAACAACAATTGCAACAGTGCACACGAAATAAATTGCCATAAATTATACTGCTATAAGCTTTTGCGTGATGAAAGAAAAACAGTGCTGTGGCCAATGAAAAGCGCCCAAAAGGAAATAGTGGAAAATGTTGTGTGTATATAACAGTGATTTGTGAAAATTAACATAGAGCTGGAGCGAAATCCCATGAAAACCAGGAAAATAGTGGAAGCAGCCACAACAAAAAAAGAGTAGTTCGAGAAAAAGAAGTGGAGGATAGAAAAAACTAAAACGCTTGCTGCACTTACAAACATACACACACACACATGCTAACAGTGAGCCACCCTCTTGCGTCCTTTTCCTCGCCAGGCTCTTCACTGGGAAACTGCCATCTCCCTCTAACGCCCGCTCAGCGGCTCTCCGCTGAGATCTGTTTCAGCAGAAACCTGACATGCGCTCTCTCCGGCTCTCTCGAAACACACTGCAATTCTGTGCCCTTTTCCTTTTCCTCCTTCCATGAGTCACGAATTAGGCGCGCGGGGGCGAAACGGTGTAAAATAAAAGGAATTTGTGCAAAAAGCAGTGACACTGAACGCGAAAATACAATCGCGATAATTTAGCAAACTCAAGCAAAATTCAAAGGCAAAGTGCATCGTGCTAATTGCCAGAATAAGAGGCGGTATTTGTTTGTTCCTTTTGGCCCGCGTTTCTTATTCGTTTCGTGCTTGTTTTCCGGCTCTTCCCCGTTCGCCGATTACGTGTGTGTGTGTGAGTGGAATTTTTAACTAAACAGCCGCAGCCTTTTGTTGCTGCGGGGGCGGGTAAACAAATTAAATAATTTGTTTATAAAACTGTGTCAGAGCAAGAGTCATTCATATGTTCCGTTCAACCCGCTCCCCTGTGTGACGTAGGTGCGTTTTTTGACAGTCGAGCTTCCTTGTTGAGAACACGGTTCGTTGTTTGTTGTTAATTCTGTTTATAAATTCGCTTATCGGCTGTAAGAATTTGGTAATAAACATGTAAACATTTTTCTAAATTGGCAATTTCTCAAATTTACGTAGAAGCCATCTTAGGGAAGCTGTGCTGTACACTAGCTTAGTTGCTGCCCGGCTAATCAAAGTAAAGTCAGCACCATAAATTCCCATTCTTCGCTCTTCTATGTCGCCGCCCATCTTGGTCCACTCCAGTTTCTCGTATCTTTCGTCTATCTGCTAACTCATTCGCCCTTGTGGTTTTATCAAAGGCTTGTTCTAATTAGCAAATGCTTCAGTTCTTTTTTTTTGTCATTGTTCTACTGTCGCATATTCCTCATCACTGGAAAAAATCGATAGTGAAGGAGGTGTTGGGTGTAGAGAGGGTGAAGGGGCGGTCATCGTTTTTTGAGTGGTGGGTGACACATCCATTAAGTCCATGTGCCGTTCCTTATTCCTCAGTCTCTTTCATCATTCATTCAATCGCGGGCAGCTACACACGCCACACACCATCGCACCCAATAAAAACGTGTGCGTGAGCCTGACACTGACACTGACCACAGGTAAAGAGAGGGCGGCGCCACTCTCCCACTCACCTTTTGGCTCTCTCCGTGTTACTCTCCTTTGCCTTCCTTTTGCCGGTCTTTTCTGTTTACAATTCTATTTGTTTTGGTGAGCAGCAACCCCCGAAAAAGGAAAACCATTTGGCGGCAGGCCCAATTCCCATTTTTCCAATTATACAGTTTCCCACACACATCATTCCCTAAAAAAACGAATAATTGGAATACATTAGGAGAGTTTTCCGGCTAAAATTGTACACTGCTTTAATTTACTTGTGCATTTTTCTTGGTTTAATTGAATTTAAAATGAATTAAAACACTCAATTCATTTTAATATTACGTGCACTTAAAGAGAATTTTAAATAATTTTAGTATTATTTTAAATTAAGATGCTGCAGATAGATTTACATATATTGTTTTATTTAAACTTAATCGCCTCTATCCTGACCTTTCCCAAGTTGTTTTTCCTAAAACTCCAGCAGTGGCATATATTTTCAATGCCTATCTTTCAAGAAGCTTTAAAAATTAAAAATATTTCTTTAGAAAATATATTTCTGAAAGCATTTAAATAATTACTGAAATAAATTAACTACTTAAGTCCAATTTAGTCGTAAATCTATAAAGAAATAAAATCTTTTATATGCCGAATTGCGCAAGCAGTTATATTTTAACTACATTTTCCTAAGATTAAAATCCCTATAACGAATTTCAAAACTAATATTTAAGGAATTTATGTATCTTTACACCGCTTCATTCCATAAGTAATTAATTTTTGGGACACAAGAACTATTTTTTTTTTTCAAAATATATTTCAGTAAATGAAGTCAGACTTAAGTGAAACCTGAACCTCATGGGATAGCTAGGAACTTTAATTTTAAATGACTTTAGCTTATTTACATAACTGAGAAATTCAAAGTAGATTGTGATGTCCTTTTCATTTTATATAGATTCCCTGTTGCCTTTTTTGTTGCTTGTAATGGATCCCAGAGGATGAGGACGCACCCTGGCAGCTCCTAGCTCTGTGAATACAACATAATCAGACAGTTTTCTCTATATATATCCATCTCTCGCCTGAAATACGGCAAAGGGGTTGTTGCCTTTGTGGCTGTTGTTATTATCGCTGTTGTTGCCGCTGTCTTAGTTGTTGTTGAAGTACTTTTTTAGCTGTTACTAGTTGTCTAGTGGTGTTTGTCGGCCTGGAAAATGCACTCAAGCGTTTGGGCCCGAGCTCCTCTTCAGTTTTGTGTTTCCATTCCTCCCCGATGGCTGCGTTCTTTTTTTTGTTGTATTTTTATTACTTACTACACTGGGCCGTCTGACAAGTTTCAGGTTTTTGTAGTGTTTCCCCCGATTGGCAGCGACATGCACTTGGCATAGGCAGTTGGAAAAACTCCATCGAGGTCGCGACTGCACTGCAAAGTGGCCATCCATCGGCCGTGGAAATCTAGATGTCTCGAAGTTCTGCTCTTTTTAGTTTCTGCCACAAAACGGAGGCGTCTCCGCCGGCATTACAGTTGAATTTGGTTAGCATCAGATTGGGGCTAAATGAAGGAAAAGTTGGCATAGGCCTCAGTGTGATCTCATTTATTTATACTTTAAACCATGCAACAATTTGATTATTTACTTGGAAGATTTCGGTCTATAAGTACAGCAGCATGTATCCATGAGATACTTTTAAGATATACAAAGAGATACGGGTGGAGAGAGCCCCACATAATTCTAGTTCACACACAGACACGTTTATCGGTGCAAGTTTATGGTGAGAAAAGCATTTTCTGGAAAGATTCCTAAAAAAACCATTAAGATATAAAACACTTTAATATTTATAGTCCGTAGTTGGCCATTACCATCCATTTTTCGTTTAAAAAAGTATTTGCTTTGTGTGAACTATATTCTAATACAGAAATGCAAGTATTTATATTTTTCCAGATTTTATATTTTCCCATATATTTTATAAATTCTTTAGCCCAAGAAACAACCCGTTTCAAACTCAGATCAAGAATGCAATGTTAACTTCCTCTCCTTTCCTAATAATTGTTAATTTCTTTTTTAATGCGCCAAAGTGTGTACAAGTGCCCTATAAAGATGTGTCTGTCTCTATTCAGTGGACCCAAAAGAAGGTTAAAGACCGGGTTGTGTGTCAAATTGGTTTGGTTGCGCTCCATTAGCTAATGTTTTTCACACGCTGTCGGGGGGGAGTTCCAACCAGATGCCTTCTTGCATTCTGGGACCCTTGTCGGGGCCATATCTGGTGTGTGGCATCTGTGATAAGCGAAACACAATGCAATCAACCGCTTGATTTCCACAACACGAAACATCAGAGCTCCGAGAACAGAGCAGAACACAAACTGCCGGCTGTCTCCTCCGATCTTTGCCCTTTTGAGTGGCTAATTTAAGTTGCTTGCCGCTCGTCAGGCGACGCCCACAGATAATTTCGGAGCCTAATTAGTTGGACGATCGTCTGGCCATTTATCAATTAGCACACAACTAACTAATGGAGCAGCCTGAGGGGCAGCAGCTGGGCCGTTCTACGAACCTTGAGAGAGCGCGCCCCTCGAATCGATTTAATTTGAGACATGTCGAATATCAAATCAATTGAACCCGTTTAGCAATTTGACATGCAAATTTTTCTCAACCAGTGATATACTGGGTAGTTTGTGCTGCTGCCATGACATAATCCCAGATCGTTAACAAAACATTGGAGTCGCCGCCGCAGGCATGATCTAATGGAGCAATCAATGCAATTGCGAATATGATTTCATTGCGGAGCCCGGGGCCTAGTTTCACATTTTATAAATCCCATTGTAGATAATTAGAAAATTTTTCAACTCGATCGTTTGTGTTCCCATGGAGCAAGTTGCCCCCCATTCCATGCCGATGCCGAATCCGATCCCTTTTCCCCCGGGTTTTCTATTTCCAAGCGATGACGGTGTCAAACTTGTTTCATTCTCCAGCTCTGCCCTGGACACACATTATTCTCTCTCTGTGTTTTTTTTTTTTTATCAACGTTTATTGTTTTGTGAGTTTTGCGGTTGCCGTTTATTGCCTTTTTCAACTGTCGCTTAATTGACTTGGTTGTGTCTCGCATAATTCTCCTTCTCCCCATCAACGAGCCCTGTGAGAACTGGGGACACCTACACGAAATAACCATAGAGAATTTTCAGCATTGTTGGCCTTATCTCAAGGGCCTTCTCTTCATATCGGCCGGTTCCAATGGGACTTTGAGTGGCATTGGATCATAAAGCTGAGAAGTTGTTGTTGTTCTTGTGCTTTGAAGATAAAAGTGATCGCTTTTGAAATTATGTATTTTTGGGGTCTAATTGGCAAATATCGATAAACTTGTGTACTTTTTGTATATGCATGTACATATTTACTTAATGTTTTTGCCACTTTATTTTGGTTGGTGGAAAAATTTAAATTCTTTCTTAGGGGTTTATGTTTTTTTAACTACACATTTCATTTTTGAGCTATAGATTTTAGGGTAAAGGTTCTAATTGGATGGACTTTGTATATTTGGCATTTTTTGTGAGCAGTTTATAATAGATATTACTCAAAATGGTTTTAATATAATGTTGTATGTATGCAAATTTTGTTTTATGATTCACGTGAGTTCTCTTAAAAATCACTTTATGAATTTCGCTAACCATTTCCAATTCTATTCCACGTTTTTGCCATATTTCCAAGTGCTAAAAGGTATTCCCTAGATGGATTTAAATATAACGAATAGCTTAAAGATCCCCTCTGCGTTTTCATTAACATTTCCTTGGCTTGGCAAAATCTTTAAACATTCCGTGGTGCCTTTGCTGAAAGATTTAATTCTTTAGGGGGAATTTCGCTTGCCAGTTCTAGCGCAAGAAGTCTGTCAGTCTAGACCCTAAAGTCTAGACGCATTCCGCTTGCATTCGGTCCCTTAGCCTGCAGCCAAATCGTTTATTGCCACAAGCCCTTGGCCTTCAATTCTTGTGTGTGTTTCTGTGTGTGTTTTTGTTGTGTATTTTTGCTTTGGCCGGCGCCGCATTTGTTTTATTTTTACTGTCACAACAGCTGCGGCCGATGCTAAGTTGAAACGCCGCTCAGTTTGAGGGCAATGCGAGCTACTATCGGTCGGCTGTCGTTCGCTGTCTCTCTTCGATTTCGTTTTCATTCGCTATTTTTGCGTTCAATTTGCGCAGCTAATTTGCAAGTTTAATTTCGAGTGGCTTTGTTCAAATTAAGACTAAATGTGGAACTGCCGCCGCGTCTTACACGCCGGAAGGGAGGAATCGTAAATCAGCTGAAAATAAAATGTAGAAGGTCTCTTCCCCCTCGATTAGATCAGCGTCAGGCTTCGGATTGGATTCGGGCTCACGGGTTCAGGTTCCGTTGTTCAGGTAGACAGACATAAACTTTTTCCATAAATCTTACTTAAAAGTAACACTTAGCAATTATAAAATAAATATTGAAGTGCTAATAGTATTAGCTCATAGGATAGGGAAATAATAGAATTATGTGAATAATTACAATTTGAAAATGATAAACATTTTAAACTTAGCAAAATCAGTGTAAATTTGTTTCACACTTTTTGGTGAATTCGAAAGTCTAGTAATTATTGTAATATAATACATTAAAATGACAAAATTCACCTTCTTGGAAGATTTCAAATCTCTAGTGATCTGAATGGACTCTACAATCAATGCAATTATATATTTCTTTATAGGTCACTAAATTGCAAATAAAATGTAATGTTAAAAATGGCTTATTTAGGGTATAAAATATTATATAAATAACTACTTTAAAAGTAATATATTATATATATTTATATATATAAAAATAGAAAAGAAAACAGGTTTCAGCAGATATATTTCGAAAGGTATTCTTTTTAAATTTCTATTAAATTTAGAAGAAATATAAAACCCCACTGCAAACCCAAAAAATACATTTCATTTCCCATTGGAATTCCATTTAGTTTTTACCTCCATACTATCCGGTCCCAAGAGCAATCAAATATTTCATTTTTCATAGAAGAAACTCTCGAGAGTATCAGAGTTTCGTAAGCGCTGTGCGACTTATCAAGGCATGGGGCGCAATCAAAAACATTGCCCCGCTTATCTGCTGATAAGCGAACCGACTCACGCACATACAGCAAAGGTAACAAAAACGCCAGAAAAGCCGAAAAAACAACCGTTTTTTTCATTCGTATCGTTTGATAACTCTTTTTCGTTTTTTTTATTCAAAGGCCGTCAGCAGTCTGTCAACCTGTTTGCCGCGTTCTTTGAGTTACCGGTGCAGTTTGGCAGCCACTGTTTAATAATCTGATCACGCCCCATCCGCACACCCCATTTCGGGTCTCCCCCATATGAGATTCCAAATTTAGTCGCTTTGCTGGCATTTATGGAACGATTTACTTTACTTCACGCTCCATACAGTTGTACAGTTAGCGTTTGTTTATGCGCCGGCGGCGGCAGCAGCAGCAGCTGATAAAAGCTTTGCGTCGGTTGATCCCACGCGGCACTCGAGCAGTGCCGATATACCCAATAATAATTCAATTTGGCAGCGATAATTGGCCATCGAGCCCAGGCGAAAAGGCAAAACGATCAAGCTCCACTCTCACGGCAACAGAGGTGGGCACAAAAATAGCAGTGCGAATTTGAGACTTGGGTTTAGTTATTTGACAAGTAGGGTTTTTTTGTTCGTATACATTATCAGTGATTTTTTCACTCTTTAATGATTGAAATAAATGTTAAAATTACTTTTTATTTCGTGTAGAGATGTAAGAGATTATTTTTAGATATCACTATTATTTATTTTCTCTACAAGTTTAAGGGGTTTCTTTTTGGATTATTAAAAAGAAAAAGTTTTTTTTTTAAATATTGTAAAAGATTATTTATTTTTAAATATCACTCTTATTTATTGTCTGCACAAACTTAAGATCTTTCTTTATAGATTAATAAAAGGGAAAATATTTTTTTTTTTTATTTTAACGAGAGGATTTTAATACAAAATATCAATGAAGAGATATTTTCATTCCAGAAAGTATTTAATATTTGTAAAATCGGTATTTTATATATTTTTAAATAAATTGAATATAAATATTAAATATATTAGAATTTCATTTTATAAAATCTATAAAAAATAATACAATAGAGGATTTACTAAGTAAACAATTTGTAATTTTTAAATGCTATTTTGTATCATTCAAATATTGAATTTTATATAAATTGATAATAGGAATAGGATGATTTAATTTATAATTATTAAAAAATTTCAATGCTATAATCTTCAACTCGTCTGTAATTGGCAATAGAGGAAAAGAGGCTTGCAGAACGCGATAGAAGAATCAAGTCACTATAACGGGTCAAAAGCAATAACAACTCTATCTCTTCTCGTTTCTTTAATGGCTTTTAGCCAGCTGCATCGCCCACTCTCTCTCTCTCCGTCTACCTCGTTCTCTCCCCTTCTTACAAAGAAACTGTTTTCTTTTTTTCTTCCTCTTTATTTCCGGTGTGAAAACTTTGCGCATGCGTATTCTCTTCTAACAGGGGAAAAAAACCGGTCGCTCTCTTGCTATCTCCACACCTCTCTTTGCGGTTTTTGTTGACATTTTGCTGCACTTCCCACTCAAGCCAACACACACACATACAGCTGTTGTTTTTTTTTGTCTTTGCGGTTGTTAGTTTCCGTTGTCTTTTCATTCATTATTTGTGCTGCTTTTCGAACTCGAAGAAAACAAACTTAGCCGAGACACAGTGGCTGTCAAACTGCGCTCAATTATCAGCAATTGTGTTTTCATTTTATTTCTTGCTGCACATTGTTTTCCGCTTAATTTGCCACTGACCTACTGGCGCGGAATGAGAACGAAGCGATAAGGCAATGGAAATGCCTCCCATGTCCTCCCTCTTCCCCCCATTTATGTGCACTTATTTGTACCCACAAAATATGCAAATAAGCAAAGGGGCTTAGGCTGTCTTCGAACTCGAACTTCGAACTAGCTTTATGGGCAGCCTGAAAGTAGGCAAGGAAAAAGAAGAGCGCCTAAATTCGAAATAATTTCAAGGGAATTTTTGAGTTTTTGTGCAAGGAAGCTGAAGGATTTAACTCTAAATTATTAAATAAAAAATAGAAATATATTAAAAAGAATTAGTTAATTTGTTGTGTTGTGTGCTGCCTCTACTTTTTACTAACAAATAAGAATTTAAATGATTTTCCAAAGTTCCTTGCAGGTTTTGAAATAAATGAAAAACAAGATCTTGTGACAAACTTTATTATAAACAACGAACAATTGATAAAGCCCTAAAGTTCACTCAATAAGAATTATTAAATTTTAAATTAATTTCCCTAACATATCAAGTGATACCATTTTTCTTGATTTTATTTTTCTTTCAGTTAAAAAGAAGTATTAAAGTTTAGCAAATATGTTGCTAGCCCAATTCTAGTTAGCTAAGAAGCTTAGGATTAAGTTGTGGAAAGTGCAATCCAAGGGCGGTGTAACCTACATAAATACAGCCACCTGTCGCCACCTGTGACAGTCCTAGGAGAATCCAGGAAACATCCTCGTCGTACTCCGTCCTCCATCTCCTCTCCTCTGTGCGCCACACAAACCGCCAAGACGGCGTCCCCTCGCAGCTACGTCCGCTCACGCTCCACCCCGCAGTCGCCCCATTCCCCGCAGGCGGCACTCCTCGGAGGCGGCAGATCCCACCACGGTCACCACGGGCATCACGGTCACCAGCACCACCACCGCCATCACCATTCCCCGTCGCCATCACCATCGCCATCGTCGCCCTCGCCGTCGTGCCCCACGCTGCAGCTGCAGCCGCGCCTGCACCATTCGGAGCAGCAGCTGTGCCAGCGCCGCCGCATCTATGCGTCCACGGGGAGTGCCGCCAACATTATGATGGATCGCGAATCCCTTAGCGAATGGGCTAAGGACAAGCCGCTCAGCATCCTGCAGCTGGATCCGGCGGATCGTGCGGTACTCCGCATAGCAGGTGAGTTTTTTTTATATATTGGAAAAATTATAAATAAGGAATTTGGGTATTAAAAAAATAACTACAGTGGTGGCTTGCTTAAGAGGGAATTTGGTTAATACAGTTTGGAATTATTTTCAAGTTTGCATTATATTTTAAAATATTTCTTAAAAATTGTAGATTTATTTGTGTTTTGATTTGAAATTTACTGAAATTTGTGAACGAATCTTAAATATATATATTTTAAAACTGGTCACTTTTCCTATTTAAGCTGCTTAAAAAGCATAACATATTCCTAATAAATAATACATTTTACTACTAAAATCTCTCTCTGACATTTTATTTGAATCTTGAAAAAGTACAACTCTAAATTCCCAACAATTTCCTCCCCCCACTAAAGCCACCACTGTAGTAGGGCAATTGAGGTAATCCCGCCGGCTGATAGCTCCATTCAAATGGCAATATGTTGAGCAAATATTTGGCCAACCCACTCGCAGTGGCACTCCCCCCGAGAAGCGCAAACCGCCCCATCACCCACCACCACCCATAAAGAGCACCGCTCGGCGGTTCATTGCACTTGGGGGGCTTACACAGCGGTGTCCGCAAAACTGAGTGCGCTCGCATTTCCCTGCACTCCCAGCTGCTCTGGTGCGGCATTATTATGCGCTAATTCCGCACTAACGGTTGCCCCAGCCTCCGCCCATGAACCCCGTCTAGTTTTTCCCTCCCCCCGGAAACCCCTCTGTTGCGTCGCCCATATAGCCCATATATATATACATATATCCCGTCTCTGTGCCAGCTCTGCCGTTTTGTCTGTCAGTCACTTGGGTGCGATTCTATTTCTGTTCCGCCAACGGAGTTTTTGTCGGCCCACAGAGAACTATGTGCATATTGCGACGTGGCAACTGCAACTGCAAAAATCGAAATTTATGTCGTCGTAGCAGCCCCGAGGGCATTGTTAGTCCCGCACAATAAAAAAAAAAAAAGAAAACATTACACAAATAAAAAGGCTAAAATGGAGGCAGACTGAAGTCTATTGAATACTTGTCGCATTGTGCCCAGGGAGGAGAATGTCTATTATAAAGTTCCTACGGCGAGGAGTTCACGGGATGTGGCCAACAACGGAATGGAATGAGAGACTGTCAGATCAAAGGATGCACAAATAAGTTACATTCTGGATCAGTGGCATATGTACATTTTCTGGATCAATGTTTAGATGGGAGAAAGCACTCAAGTTGCAGCAATATTTGAATTTGAATTTGATTTTAAGGATTTCTGGTTTTTATTTCTGTATAAATTAAAGGAATAAGACATGTGTTTCATGCCTTAACACCTCTTTTAATTGCATTAAATTGAGTTATATGTACAAAATAAAGGTTAGACCTAAACCTAAACCTATAAAAAAGTCTTTTAAGAGTTCTTTTGGAGAGAAACCATAACTAAACACATCTTTTAATTGCATTAAATTCAGTTCTATTTACAAAATTATGGTTAGACGTCAAACTAAACCTATTAAAAAAGTCTTTCGAGAGTTGTTTTTGAAGAGAAACGGCATCCTAGGATCGTCAGAAATAAAATCTTTAGATAGCCATTGAAATTAGTACTCCTTAGGCTTAGGCTTACAAAAGCAAAATTTATTGCCATATTTTACTTTTATATATTATCAGACTAATGATTTTAAGGCCTGTTTTTAAGAGGTCCTTTGTTTCCTGGCTCCTTATTTCTTATACAGTACCGTTGCCTGGTCAAAACCCTATACTTTTAAGTTCAAAATTGTTTCAACAAACCCCAAGAATTTCTGGAACCGGAAAACCCCCTGATCTTGTCTTTAAGTAACAACACTTACCGAATGACAATGCACTTAATGCGTCAACAATCTCCTCCTTCTCCTCCTCATCGCAATTCAGTTGTAATTACTTTCAATTGAAATTGATTCAATAAGAGAAACGCCCAAGATCTCGTCAATGAAACTGAAAACAAAACTCGTTTTACCTTAACGAGCCGTATAAATATGTTATATACTATACATATATATGTTTGTAGGAATATTTATAAATTGAGATTGATGTCTGGGATTAAGTAAGGCCCCCGGAGTGGGAGACACCTCCACAAGTCGCGGAGTCCAAGTCCATGTTCCCATTCCCCGCAGTCAAATCCGACTCCAAGTTGATTTCACATGCGAAATGAAAAGTTTACTTGGCTTTTCGCTTTTTTTTTATCCCCCATTTGCCGAGTTTTAATTAGCCCTGAGCCAGTTAGCCCACACACAATTTGGCCAAACTGCATCATGTAACGGAAAAGCTTGCCCAGAAACAGCAACAATAGTTGCGCCAACTCTGCAACAGAAAAAAAAAATAGTAGAAAATAGAGAAGAGAAAAAAAAAACACTCACAGCTCGCAACTAGCTAATGAACAAGCAAAGACGATGCCGCCCCCGCGGATCGATTAGATGAACCGTAATGGTTGCCATTGAATCCCCATGTGAAAGAAGTGTTAATGCCGCTATTAAATATTATTTGCTTACGGTTTCTTTTATTTACAATTGTTTTGTGTGTGTATTTTTAAAACCATTCTCCCGCTGCTACGATTTTCTCACTCTAATTTTTTTTGGTTACGCCTGCGCAAAGTGAACCAATTTTGGCCTTTGAATTTGAATTTATTCGAATCCATCCAGTCTGAGTCGTGTGGGCGTACGGCTGTTTTGTTTGCTTTTGGCCAAGTTATAATACTCTCATCGAGCCATTTTCGATTTCGATTTCGGATTATTTTGACAGCATTCGGACAGCGTTTATTTTTAGACGTGTGTTATCATCGCACGGCCTGTCCCATTACCATTAATCGACGTCGTCTTCAAGTGCTCGGGCGTTATCGTTATCGTTATCGTTATCGAAGTTTTCTGTAACCTGTCAAGGCTTGGCCCGAAAATCGCTAATCGAGAAGCTAGAGAGCTATGTGGGCGGGCAGGCGCCAAGCCCCAGTTAGCTTCCAATCCCCCGAAGTGCATAGGTTTCATTAATAAATCTATGCGAGTGTGTCGCAAGTTCTCTTTCGTTTGCTGTGACTGGGTCTATCGTTTAGATATTCTAGGCACACTTGCTCACACATTCATGTACACACACGATCGGTTTTAATGGGAGAATTAGCCCGGCAACAGTTGACAGCACCGGAAGTACAGTTGCCACAAGGAAGTCGCGTGCGACAGAGTTGTATCTTATGTTGTGTTGTAATTAGATCGGGAAAAATCTTCTTTATAAGGTAAAGTAGAACTGAATTCGGGGGTCTGAATAACATTTTAAAGAACTAATTTAACTATAGAGACTTCTTTTGTATCTTTGAATACAACTTTTGCAAAGAGTTGCCACCTTTTTGTTTCAAATAAAAATAAACAAAAATTAAAAAAACGAAACAATAATTTTATTTTTCTTTACAATAACCCAATAAGAAGTTCCCCTTTCCGGGGCAGTAACTTTATCGCCTGCATTGGTTGCTTTTATTTTCGGCATTCTGCGTTGTATCTTGAAGATACAGATACGCCTACCGACATAACACGATGTTGTTAATTGAAAACTGATAACTGTTTCTCTGTTCCAGCCTGCTGTTTGCTTCTGCTTCTGTTTCCTCCTTTGCAGCCATTCCGTATTTTTATTCCGTATTTTGGCTTTTTGGTTTTTTAATTGTCGTTATGTATATTCGTATCTCCATATCGCGTATCTGCAGCTGTGTATCCGTATCTGTATCTGAATGGGGTGTGTTCTGTGTGTGTGTGTGTAGATATTTCTAATTAGTTTTCAATTCAATTTGCATTTCTCGTTCGCTCGCTGCTATCTTTATGTCTCTATTTCGAGCCCTCCCTTTTGCGACTGCTTTCGGTAATTATTCGTCTTAAGTTATGACATTTTTAAGTGTTCTGGAATCAAATGACTAAGGCCAGTGAAACATCTGGATATATTGATATGATGATTGCCTGTTTTAACGCGTTTTCTGTATGTTTTTTTATTTTTACCTCCAACTAGTGTTGTTGAGTTTTTTATGTGCATCAAAACACGAGCTTCCAATTGAGTTCTCTCTCCATCTCCTGATTATTATCATGTTTGAGTCAGTTATATTTAATGATTTTAAAATTGGTAATTAACTGGTAGAAAAGGAGAATGTTTAGGTTATTAAATTTGATATTTTTAGAGGTATAAGTGGGGCCAGAGTCGCCTGATTAAATTTTTAAACTAATTAAACCATGAAGAGATATATTTCATAGAGTATTTGGCTTGTAAAGCCAGGATAAAACATCTATTAAAAACATTTATGTTAATCAGCATTTTGTATGCACTCTCCTAAAAAATCACAAGGCAATGAACATTTAAATCTCATAAAATCAAGAGCTTTAAGCTCTATAATCACAAATTTCCATGTGCTAAATTCCCAAATGGAATCCTTATTAGAAATAAGAATTAAACCCCCAATAAATACAGCAAGTTATCTAATTATACAAGAGCTCTTATCAAGTGCTTACTTCAGCAACAAATAATCAATGATGACACTTGAAAAAATAAATCTGAGAAACTGATACCTCCTCTAAAGTAATTACCAAATATATGCGATTGTAATTGGAGAACAAATATATTTTTGTGGTGCTTTAAAGTCTATTAATAAAGTACTATACAATAATTACCGAAAATGTGACTGTTATTCGAGAATATAATTTGGAGAGTCAAAGTCAAATAAAGTCTTTGGTTTCCCCGCCAGTCGGTGGCAGGTGACATTCGTGAATTACATTCACACGCACAGGCAGTAAATATATATCTCGGCGATATTCCAGCGTATCTAACGTCGCCCCAAGGCTGGCATACCATATGGCCATATGGCACCTTTCCCAGACAATTGTCTCCCACTCCAGCAGCAGCGCCAGCAGCAGGTTCCTCCTCGTCCTCCGCTTCCCCGCTCCATGATACTATATCTAGCCTCCCCCGACAACATCCACAGAAACTCTTCTGACTCATTAAGATAAGCAATTTCGTGTGTCAATTTGTCAACTCCAAAAGAGAAACAAAACGCAATTCTGGCAGCAGCAGCGCGTCTTTTGGATCAAAGCAAAGGACCGCCCGCCTGGCGCACTTGAATATAAATATAAAATCTATATAAAATATATACGCACATACTTTGTATGTGTGTGTACACAAATATTTAATTACGCTACTAATTGCCAGTGACGATCAACAGCAATGGAATGAAACACTCCGGCATGGCGAGGTCAAGATACTTTAGCTTTTGAGCGATATCGAAGGGGAGACGAGCTGACAGCTACTCCCCCTGGCACACAGAGAGAAATGGGGTTGAATGGAAGGGGCTTATAATTTGTAAAATATAAAAAAAAGGAATAAAGTTTCTTTTCTTAATGAATTTACTTTGGCCTAGGTAGCATCAATGTTGCTCATCATGTTTCCAGCAGCATTTGTTTTTATTGGGATGCTGCGCAACATGTTTCTAGCAACATGTGTCTTCATTTGTCACATATCCTTCTGCCCCTCGACTTGTTTAATTAAAGTTTGTTAAAGATATAAGCAAGCAGTTACCGCTCGACTCTAGCTTTCCTACTTGTTTTATTTTTGTTAAAAATATAAAAAAAAAATATTAAAAACTTTAGATGTTTGCAGTTTCAAAGAGAAAAGTTTGCACGCTGAGCTCTTCACTTAAATATTCTACAACTGATTAAATTCCTTATTTACACCATAAAATATTAACCATTAAAACTTTTATATAAAAGTATTTTTAGGTAAAAATACTTTTATATAAAATTAAATATTCAATTAATCCTATAAAACCTTACCTTATCCCCAGAAAATTTCTCCTTCTGTACACAGATGTTTTTGTGCAATATTTTCACTCGATCGAGTGGCATAATGTTTTCGCTCTGTGGGAGTTATATTCAAGGCGTTCCCCGCACTTTTTGTGGCTTTCACAGAAATTGCAATGATCTCAGCTTCAGTCAATATCACTTTATGGATATTTATGACCTGTTTTATATATCACAGCCAGTATCTCCTCGGTTTCTGTGTGGGGGTGGAGTGACCATGACGTCACTGTTTGTTGCTGCTGCTGCTGCTGCGAAACAAGTTGGCCTTTGTCAGCAATCGAGCAATCATTTAAATGACATTACACGCAAATAAAAGTGAACAACAAGCGAATACGAATACGAATATGAATCCGAATCCGAATCTGAGTCCCAGTATAAACGCCCACTCGCTCGGTGTTGTAAACCTGTTTTTTTTGTCAGCGTTTTTTTTTATTTTCGGGGGGATGGGTAATACTGGGTACTGTCTGTCAGTGGGTCACCCGTATTCCACACAGGCTGGGCCGTGGCTCACCCTTGAGGTGAAGTGAACTTACACGAATATTCCATATACTTCGCCATTGTTTTTCTTTCCGCCTTTGCTGTTTGCACAAAATAGTGGAAACCGAAACTGAAACCTAACCCAAAACCCGAAGAAGGGGAAAACGTAACTCTTTTTCAGTGCGGGGGCTAAGAGTTTATTTTTGGAAAGGGAAGTTTTGGGGGAATATATGTATAGATGTATGCAGGGAAGTCCACTTAGCCGGCATTCCCGACCGCCTTGTTTACACTGTGACTGTGACTGTTGTTGTGACTCGCAATAAGTCGCGCCAAATGCCACATTGACACACATATCTCTTCTCGCAATTTCGACAGTTGCAAAAAACATTGAAAAAAAAGTAATGCCGGATAATGTCTCCATTCCCCAAAAACCTTTCAGACATTCGTTACTCACTTGAAACAATTGCATTTGTCAGGCTTTTGAGTGTTTAGTGAAAAGGTTTTACAAAGAATGTGGATCTGCTGGCAAAATTATGGATTTTATGAGTCATATAATAAACAATACCTTTTGACTGAATAATAAAAAGTCTGTACTGAATATGTAAAAAAAGAAGTAAAAAATTTAATTATATAATAAAGAATCTGTAGCTTAAATGAATTAACCTATTTTTAGGTTTAACATACTTATTTATTGGTACAAAAAAAAAGGAAATGTGTTAAGCTATAAAACCTCTGCAAAATCTGTTAGATTTTATTACTGAATATTTAAGTAGCAGAACTAAATTTATTCCTGTATTCTAAGCCTAAAAAATCTTTTGTTAAGGGATTAAGTTAACGTTGTTTTGATTTGCCACTCGAAATACATTTTTTGCCTTTTAAGGCTTCAATATTAAGATAACTTAAAAGGAAATAATATGAAAAATAATCAAGGTTTTATGGAAATTTTGTTAAATGATTTTCCTTGCATATAAAAACTTTAAATTTAAGAGATTGCTTTATATTTATCTTAATTTTTTTGGCTTTTCCTTGCATAATATTCCGTGCATTTCATTTCTTAATATGTATATTAATTTAAGCGTTTTTATATGATTTTCCGTGCATTTAAAAACTATATTTCATCAGATAAATAACTTGTTAATATTTGCCTTAGTTTATGGGATATTTTTGTATGATATTCCGTGCGTATAAAAATTATATATTTAGCTATATTTTATTGTTGTAATACTTAGCTTAATCGATGAGCTCTTTGTATGAATGATCAGATTGATTGATCAGATATTTTATTTCTTAATATTTATCTTAATTGATTAACTTTTTTTCATGATTTTTCCAGCACTTAAAACTTATTAAAAAAATAATCTTTTAATATTATTCTTAATTGATAAGTTTTCTTGCATGATTTTCTATGCATTTAAAAACAATCAATTTATCAGATATTTTATTTCTTACTATTCATTTCAATTCATAGCCCATGTTTTTTTTTTTTGTAATTAAGATGAATATAATTTATGCAAAAGTCACAAGTGTGTTAAGCACATGACGCTGTGCGAATAATTTCCATTATTGCTCTCTGCCCGCCGCTGTTCACTTCTCTTCGATTGAAAATGGCAATTGCAATTTGCCGGCATTCCTTGGCAAAACGGGAAATTGTCTGCAGTCTGCAGTCTGCGTCTGAGTCTCTTAGCTTTATTTTTATTTTTTTGAGTTCATTTTTTTATCTTTTTAAATTCAAAACTCCGAGTTAAGCGCAGGGAAACTGAAAACTGGGGACGATGGGCGGCCGTTTAGTTGCCTTGAGACGGATGTTGGCTGTGACAGGCGGAATTCCGAAGACTTGGGCGTGAGTGAAGCGTGGGCAGTGGCTTAGTAATACTCGCAGGCCAAATAGTTAGAGGCAGGCGACAGCTGCCCAGCAGATATACAAGTATACATATTTTTTATCATTATTGTTTTTGTCTCTGTGTGACTAAGTGGGTGAGACCACTCAATCACTAAAACATCAATGGGTTGCCAATTACCTTAAATAGTTTGAAAATAAATATAAAAATCATATTTTTGGAGAAAATTTTTATAATATATTAGTAAGCAAGTCAAATTGAATTCATTTTGTAACCAGTTTTGGTTTATATTGAATGAAATAGTAAATAAACTTTATATATTATATCAATTTATTTGCTTGACATATTTTTGATCAATAATTTTGGAAATAAACAAACCTGTTTTAATTTAAATATGTCACAAATGCATTAAAGAATGTGTTAGTATTTTAGATTTATGGATTATGCTGGATTTTATATTTTTACTATTTATTTAAATAAAAACATTTCGCTTGAAAAGTCTTCTATACAACTATTTTCTAATAAACTTATAGTTAACAATTCATAATAACAATAATAACAATAAAAACATATAAAAACTATCCTTCAAAACCACTTTAATAACAATAACCTTCAATAAAACCTCTATAAAAAACATATCCCAACTGACTATCGATGGAAGCCCTTAAATATGAGTGACTAATTGAGGGAAAACACACCCATTAAGGTCGTATGAATCCGTGTTAAATCATTGAAACCAACTTCTGCGCAAATTCCAAAACACCTTGGCTAACAAAATCCTCGCTTGATGGACATGCAAATTGCTGCCTCCTCCTACTGTGCTTTTTTTTAGGCATTTTTATTCAAGTCTCAACTGCCACCCTTGGCGTGCCAGAAGGCAATTCAAAGTGCCATAAGCAATCAGTTGGCAATTAAGCCAGGGGGGCGTCCCTCTTGAAAGCCGCCCCCCTTCCAGCGCCCAATATCGGGCCTCTGGCAATGGTAATTCAAAATCTGCTCAACGATGTGCGCGATTGCCAATTACTAATTAAAACCACAACGGCAAGTGCATGGAAAACAGTTGCACCGAACACAAGTATATATTGTATATATGGTATATCGAATCGATTGTGTTGGGTGTACGTCCACTTGAGGAAGTGGGTTGACCGGGCAACTCGAACCCAGACGCAGACTGGCCGAGAGGGAAACTAGATGACTGCCAAGTGTTGGATCGGATTGGAGGGGATTATCTAGATGCGGCAATCACTCGACTGAGACGCAGTCGGAGACGTAAGCCCAGACGGAGGTTGAGACTCGGGGCGGACGAGAGACATGCAAATGAATGAAGGCGGGCTAACAGGCTATGCACTGGGAGAAAAATTGAATATTGGGGGAAACTTGTAAAAATGTGAATTTGGAATTTACTTGGAGGTTAAAATTCTTTATAAACCATGGAAGAAAGCAGATAAAATGTTGTGGGTTTTTAAAACCCGTACTGTGTAAACGTTCGTGTGGGTTTTAAAAGTTACAATTAAAAATCACAAACTAAATTATTCTTTGCCACAAATTATATTTTATGAGCCATTGATTAATAATCGATAAAATGGTGATGAATAAGTGATTTATTATTGATGAATATGTCACATGTGACATGGACATGCACATGTCCATGAAAACTTTTTTGTGATCGATGATTTATATGTTGATGAACTACTGGTGAATTACTGATGAATTACTTATTATTGAATGGTACTGCAGGGTCCGATCACAAATGGCAAAAATTCAGTCTTACCTCAGTCAATGTATTGCCTGGGCATCCCTGGTATATAGTCAAGCAATGTGTACAGGCTGAATTTCTTACCAAAATAGTACTTTTGAGATTTTTTGGCTTGAAAACTGAAACATACTAAAAACCCTTTAGGTTGTCTTTATAATTCTATTATACTGTATATTCTGTAACTAATATTTCTCAGTGCAATCTGCGCTTGTGTGAGCGCTTCTTATTTATTTTTTTCGTTCATGTGTATTATTTTGGCCAAAGAACCGAAAAAAGCCAACTTGGTCGCATTAAGCCTACGCCAAAAATCCGATACTCATTTATGGACAGCGGCTTAGTCACATTTCGGCGCCTGACTCACACGACAACGATGATGATCGAATATGATGTGAGTGAGCGAATTTGAGTGCTTGACTATGACGCCCATTCACCTAGAGTCCGTGTCTGCATTTCCGAGCATTTCCGCTGGCTGGCAAACAGCTGTTTTTGTCGGATCAACTTACTTTTATTTTGTGTTTGTGTATGAATGTTTGTTTGTGCAATACCACTTTCCATTTTCATAATGATTGTTTTTTTTTTGTGATTGCCCAAACGGAAAATGGTTTGAAAATCGCCCAGAGCCGAGAGGTTGCATCTCACGCACCGCATTGCCCAGCTGATGAGCGTTTTCTCTTAACCCACCGCTCTCTTTGAGTGAAAAAATCGGAAGAGGAGCGAACGATCCACTCAAAGATCACTCCTCTCCACCTTAACACTTTACGAGTACATTTTTATGGATTCTTTTACTATTTTTACACACATAATAACTTATTTTTGGCCGACTCGGCTTGTTTGTTTTTCTTGGCAGTTTTGTGAAGAGTTCCTTCAACTGCAGTTCCCCTCAAAATTTGTTTACAAGTGCGTGTCGATCGCCGCTCTACTTCTATTTCGAGAGTTCTTCTCCTTTTTTCTTCCATTTCAATTTCGGTGTGTGTTTGCGGCTTGGCCAATAAACCACAAGACAGCCAAAGACGAGAGCCAAATTAGGGCTTTCTGTTTATTAACGGCCATGACCATTAGCGGTTTATTTTATTTTTCTTTTATTCTTGTAGTTTTTTTAGTTATTGTTTTTTTATTTTCGGGGGAGCCCACATGTTTAAGCGGCTTCGGTGCTTCCTCTGGCCCGCAGAAGGGGGAAAAAAATGCGAAGAAACTCTGACCAAATATGAAGAATTTCTTTTCATTTGGCATGCACTGAGCGAGAATGTGTGAAAGAAATAAATACATCGGCTCAGTCAGGCAGAAAATACCGAAGTATTAATTAACGATTTAAGTATGCACGGATTAAGTTTAAAAAGCCATTGATCCCATCAGGTCGCTTATTGGATAAAGTCACTGTTAGCACCTTCTTAAAGACAAGCCATAAAATCTATCTTATTTATAGTAAAGACCTCTAGGAGTATAAATGTGTGTATAGTAATATGTAAGATGTATAGGTAATACTTTAATAATAAATCTAAATATTACATAAAACAGGAAACTGGCTTATTGTAAACAATTGTGTGATTTTCTTAGCAATCAAACCTTTATCAGGACTTACTTTGCTGACAATCTCTCTTATACCAGTGTGTCGTTGAATTTTAACTTGAGAATTTCAAGTACACTCTCTTAACTTGGATTTTATTTAGACTTTATATCGTGTTACGATTTTTGTATTGGTAAGAGGACATTTTAGGTTGTATTTTTCTCTGTTATTATAATTGTAAAAAAGTCTGATCGTTATATGAGATTTTTGGTTCAGTTTAGCTCTACTTGGCAAATTTAATCCACATAAATCTAGACTCTCTAACTTCGTATATTTATTATATTACACCGTCTTCCATTTCTCGCTGTGCACTTGCTCTGCGAACTCATTGGGCAGAGCCACAATTTTGGTCATTCATGCGGCGGTCTGAGCTTTAAGTCGCGCTCAAAGAGCGACGATCGTTGACGGCGTCGCGCTCTTCTCAATCTGCTTAGTTTAGTGTCTCTGCTCTCCCTGGCTGCCGCTCCTCCACTCGATCGCTCCCTGAGCTCTTCCCACACAGGCGGCCACGCAGTCAGTTGAGCCAAAGCACAGTGGGCGAAATAGCCGATCTGGTTGATCCACAACCCTTTTGCTCACTTGGGAGAGCAATCTAACTTGCTCCTATTTTTTTTTTTTTTTTAATTAATCAATTAACTCATATTACTCACGATCACTTCTTTAATACTCATTGCCCAGTTGCTCACTGTAAATTGCAATTTAATGATTAAAAAATACGAAAGTTTTAACTGATATATTTACTAACTGGCTGGCTTTCCGTCTCCTCAAAATTTGTTTAAAATTTTACAGGACTTCTTTAATTGTTTTATTTTTTGGTGATCAGCTGATTTTTATAAAAATAGAATAATAGTCTATCTGTAATATGTATCAACTGAACAAAAATAACCAAACGGAAAACGCGAAATTAAACAACTGAAATAAATGAATTAGAGAGCAAAATTTAAACCTGTACAAAAATCAACAACTTGGCAAAAAATAAATTTAACAAGTGAGCAATAGCCCAATTTTGAAAATGAACAGAAAAATAAATATTAGGAAGGAACATGTTAACTTGCTGAGTATGGTGAACAACTCGATATTATTCACTCATTTATGAGCAACCCAGCACTATCTGAAAGATATTCTGCATCTGAAAGGTGGCAACTGAGAAATGTAATCCAAACAGACCGAATTTTTTTTGCCAAGTCATACAGTCAATCAATTTGGAATGACACTCGATCGGCCATGTCACCCACTGTGCAACGGCACCGACGTACACCTGCTCCGCTCACTCACACTCACTCATTCATACCTTGCGCTCCCACTCTCGCGGCGTTCCACAGTGCGGCATTCGCTCTGAACGGCCCACAGTGCGCGCTCTTAGCTGGCGCGCCACCGAAGCGAGTTGGCTGTAAGTCGTCTTGGACTCAGTCAAATTTGAACCACGATACCGAGCGGTTGGCTTTCTGTTTCTTCTGAACGAAAGAGTTTCTCCTACCAGTGATTCAGTGTGTGTGTGTGTGTGCGTTGTGTCCATATGAGTGTGCGGTGTGTGGCAGCAACAACAACAATTTGTTAACGCACACACTCTCGCCCGCAGTTAGCGAACGCAACGCGTTCGTCTAACTTGGCCCTAAAAGTGAGAAGCGGAAGAAACCGAGTGTGTGTGTCGAGAGTGTCTGTGCCTTCTTTGAGTGCAAAAACGAACTGTTGATTTGAAAATACTCGAAAATATTGGAGGAACAGCACTCAGTCAGTCGGCATAATCAGAAAACAACAAAAAAGCCGCGTTTATCTTTAGTGCGAAAACGTTAAGCAGCGAAAAACACAAAAACCGATGGCGACAACGTGAAAAAAAACACTATAAAAATAAATAAGTGACTGAATGAATGACCGCCGCTTGTTATCGTCCTAAATAAACCCAAGTCGCCTGCAAAGGGAAATAATAAATGGAAAATAAACGGAGAATAAGAACTCGGAGCCAGCAGGAAGCTGCTCTCGCATAAAAAAGCAGCTGTGTTGCATTTTCCAAATATTTGTGCAGATAAAAAAAGAAGAAACCAAAACCAAACCCAAACCCAGTTCAAGAAATTTCAACTTCTCCCAACTTCTTTGGAGTTGTGCGTTCTTCTTGTTGTTTTTGCACATTTTTCTGATGTTGTTCTTGTTGTCTGGCTTTTCATTCAATAACCAGTTTTGTCCGATTTTTTCGTATATATTTTTTTGTTCTTCTTAGTTTTTGGTGAGCTTGAATTGCTCTTTAGGGGCGATCTGGTCGGGTCTCCGATTTCTGATCGTTGCACACGCACAAAATCCACAAAGTCCACCGTAGAGTTTGTTTTTCAATTGGGTTTGTCTTTCCAAAGACAAATTAGTCATGCCAAACGCATGTACTGTCTAGATACACTGGGAAAAACTATATATTTATAGAGTTTCTGTATAACAATTTTTGAATAAAAGTTTTCTTTAACTAAAAATACAAAGAAATAGTTATGTAAAATACATTTTAAACTAATTTAAATCGAATTCAAACATTTTAAAGGAATTTTCTAATTAATACCTGATTAGAAGCTTGACAATATTTGTCTAATAAAATGCATACTAGATATTGCTAGAATAAACAAGTTCTTTTTCTCCGTGTATCATACACACTCCCTCCTCTCCTTCTCTCTCACCTAGCTCTCTCTCACGTTCTACCTGTAGTTCGTTCTCAAAGATAGTTTTCTCGGCATGCCAGGCATACTTAATTCTGGCTCTTGCATTTAAACCTGGCTTAGAGCAGAGTGTGAGAGAGAGAGAAGAGAAAATGCAACAGCTCGCATAACTGTGCCACGGAAAAGGCGGTCGGGGGCGGAAAAGACCAAGACCCGTAGAAAGAGAGAGGCAAAAAGCCAAGTTCAGACAGTGGCGAAAATGTGAAGAAATATTTTCCATGAGTTTATTGTGTGAAATTTTGCATGTGAATGGAAAAATGCACACGGAACAAGCAGCCGCCAGCCAGCAAACAACAATAACAATAACTAAACAATAACAAGCACACAAAAATATGAGTGAAAATTATTGAAAGCCACTTGCAGCAAAGTGAAAGAGCATACAAAAAACGAAAAAAAAAACTGTTGACTTTGGAAAATAAACAAAAAGCATGAAAAACCCAAAGATTTGCACTAAAAAACAAATTAGCCAACGAAAATCACCGAAACTAATATTCAAGTAAAAGTTCCCAAAAAAAAAGCAGGGGCGGAAAATGTTTGTGTTTTGTCTTGAAGCTACGTTCCGCCCAGCATTTACATAAATAAATTTGAAAATGTTTGGCAGACAATGCAAACAAGTTGAAAAAATTTGAAAGTCTTTGAAATGCGAATTTTGAATACTCTTGTAGTTTGTAAATGATCAGAAAAATTTAGTAAAGAATAGAATTTTAAGGGAATAGAGAAGTTTTTAACCATAATTAGAGTGTAGGAAACGTCTGTGAAACAATGGCTTGAATTGTTTTAAAATTGTATTAACAAACCGAAAATAATCCAAATTGACGGACATACGGACAGATTACCTTAGTTGAGTGCATTAGTAAACAATAGTACCACTTGTTCGATCTGGGAAAAGTATAAGTATAGGTTGCTTACATATAACAAAAACTTCTAATAATTTTTTGTTTAGTTAGCCTTGAATCGAATATATTTCAAACTAACGGACAAAACGGACAAATGTCCTTATCTAGATGTGAACAAAACAATAGTAGTACTTGTTTGAACAGTTTATTTATTATGTAAACGCTACTTACACAGAAAAGAAGTCCTTTGAAATAGTTTTATTTCATTAGCTTTGAAATTTAATAAATACATAGAATTAAACGGACAAACGGACATCCGGACAAACAACTTTAGATGGGTGCATAGGATAGCATTAGTAATAGTCTTTCGTTCTTTTAAACTATTAAGTGCATTCTTCTAACATACAAAATCGTTTAGATAGTTTTGTTTTATTAGTTTTCAAAATAAATAAATAAATCGAATATAAACTATATTGACTGACAAAACAAAAAAGCCTGTCTAAACTCACAAACACTTTCTTTATTGCACCACAGACATTGAGAGTATGAAAATCACAAAATACACTCAATGAAAAATTAGTTGAGAGAGCGAATGAAATGTGTCTGTTCATATCTACATATGTGCATAGGTATATATAATTTTATTCGTATCTAATCGGAGCGACAGCCCGTCTCCTGGGCCCGCAGCTGGTTGCGTGTCGGGGCATTTATTTATTTATTTATACTTATTGCGCTTACGAGCAGCAGCGAGTCCGAGCCAGCTCCAAGCTGACCTCATGAATTCAATGGAATCACCCACAAAAAATAACTCTCAAATCAGGGCACAAATAGATCCCACAGAATACAAAATGAAGCAACAAAAAAAAAAACACCATTATACTACATATTTCTCTTTCGGCAAATGAAAGTACACGAATAAAAAGTTGGGTTCGCCGAGCAGTTTTGTCATTGTGAAGACTGCAGAAATAAATTTAAAAAGTGGACACGGAATGAAATGATTTAAGTGCTCGCTTTTACTTGAGCTTTGTGTGTGCAGCAAGCAGCTGCGTCCGAATTCGGTTTCAATTTATCTTTATAAATTTCAATTTGGCTGCCGGGTAAAAGTGATCGCGGAGCACGCCCTTCTCCCATTGTAGCTCACTGTTTGTATCTGTATCTATGTATCTGAGTAACTGTCGGCTAGATGGCGTCGCCAGTTCGTTCGCCCCTTGGCGACAAATGCACCATGTACGCCAGTGTATCTGCCAGATACATTTCGGCGCTAGCACGTTTTCTTTTGGCCACCGGCCAATTGGAACAAAATGCCGGCAAATCGCAAAACATAAAGCCAAATAAAACAGTTTTATATAGGAAGGAAAGCGTCTTGGGCTACACCAGGAAGAAAGTATTTAATAAAAATAAATTGCTTGATGAGTTTGAAATTAATTTGGAATTAGTTAAGACTTGAAAATAGAATGGGAGAGTCGTAGGGCTTTTATCAGTAACTATTAATACCTCGGTATATAAAAAGTAAATATCATTAAATAGTTGAAAGTAGGTCTTTAATTTCAGCTAGTAGGTAAATTTTGTTCATGTGCAGATAGCCGAATTTTTTAAAGAGAACTTTTACTTAAATTTAGTTTGGTGTCAGTGCATTCCTCTTTGGTTTTCTGCTAATTACTAAAGCATTTGCGATCTCTGTTCCCCGATGATTTCACGTTCAAGTACGCGAAACGCGGGCCTGAATCATCGCAGCTAAATAAAGTGTGCAAATATATATATATGCACACTCGAATTTAAATTTAAACTCGTCAACTTCAACTCCAACTTCAGTTCCAGCCAACCGAGCAGCAGAGGAACAGACGCGCGGAGTCCATCCATTTGTCGATTGTGTGAGAAATACAAAATAAAATCACAAAGTGCCATCAAACAAAAAACATAAACTCCCGAAACGTGCTAAAAATCGAAAAGAAATCCGAAAGAGCTTGCTGCGAAAGTTGTAGAGCGCCGAGTGTGTGTGTATCCCGAGTCTCTTAATGTGCCACCCGCAAGATGACATCGCATTCCTACTATAAAGACCGCCTGGGCTTCGATCCCAACGAGCAGCAGAACGAGCATGGCCACCACCACCACCAGCATGGTGCCACCAACTCGATGAAGCGGAGCAGCTCGCGGCAGACGACGCACCATCATCAGAGCTACCATCATGCCACCAGTAGCAGTCAGTCGCCGGCACGAATCTCCGTTTCGCCGGGTGCGGCGGTATCTGGCGGTAGCAACAATGGGACGCTGGAGTACCACCAGGTGCAGCGGGAGCAGAGGGATCGCGAGCTGTACAGCAACAACCACAACCACCACCACAGTCACCATCATCAGCACCATCGTCACTCGGCGACGGGCAGTGGCAGTGCGTCCTCGCCGCTGTACGAGACGGGGGGCTCCAGTCCGGCGGCCCCCAAGAAGGCCAAGCACTCGTCCACTCAGGCACAGCCGCAGGGCGGCTACGAGGATGCCCTCACCCAGTTCAAAGGTAGCATGTCCATTTGGGATCATTTTATAGAAGATTGGGACATAATGCGTAAGTGGGCGAGACACAGGATCTCTCTTCAATCAGGCATGCCGTTCCGTTCGTTCTGTTCCCAGTTCCTTGATGTTGATTTCCTAACAAAGATTTATTAATTGCCCGGGCGGAAATCATTTGCATTTCAAGTTCGCGCTCCGCTTTGTATCTTTTTATGAATTTCAATTATGAATCCGTCGCGGTTTCATATACATATTTTTCGGAGCTTAACTAACTTGGCTTAACCCCTTACCCCCAGCGCAAAAAACATGTTTTCCACGATTATAAATGACGGAAGCGGAGCTTGGGACCAAATTATAAGGGGTCAAGGTCGTCATGACAGCTTAAAAAAAACCACAACCCTCTATAAATAGTGGCTCAGAGTCCGTAGAAGTTTTGAGGCAAATATTTGAGAGCTCAGTGAAGCAACTGGTTAGGGTTTTCAGAAGAATTTATGCTAAAATGCGCCAAGCTTAAGGAATTTGAAATAGATCTCCAAGAACAAATAAAGTTAAAAGAAAAAAAAAGATATGGCATTTAAAATTAAAAACCACAAACGAATAAATTACCTCACTTTTTCGCAATGCAATTCGTATCGGGCGGTAAGTGTTGACATTGCGGATTTTTTCAAGGCCTTCAAGACCTTTTATCTGTCAAATGATATAGATATAGGCAGGAGAGTGTATGTTTAATTATGACCAAATTCCGACAATCACCAAATAATTTTGTTGACACTTCTTGGGCAAACACATTCGCAGACATTGCTCCGCGTCCGCACCTTTCTTGGCACATCAAATGGTGTCCAAATAACAGTCTGCCGCCCAGTCCGACCTTGAGTTTATCTGTATATATAAGAGGGAAGAATGTTCATTAAAGGTCAATTCACACCCCTAAGAATGGGCTGAATAAACAGGGTTCTGCACTAAATAGTCAGAATGAATGTGACGGAACCCGATCCTCTCGGTCATCCCGACACCCGAAACTGTTTTGGCAAATTAACAAATTTTTTTTTGAGTCAGAATTCCACGAATTTCGATGTGAACTCATTTGTCCAGCCAAACGGGTTTATGCTTATTGACTTTTGTAAACATTTATATTGGCTTTTTATGCTGATTGTTATACGTTTTCGATTGCCTGACACTAATTTGCTGGCGCCGTTAGCTTGGAATTTTCGTTGATTTCTCTCGCCTCTTCCCTCCCCCTTTCGGTATTAATTTGTAGATATGAAGAAATAGCTTGAATTCCGCTTTTGAAGTGCATTTCCCTGTAGTGAGTTCATAGTTTATATCGGGCAAATGCCAGAAACTCCCTTATCTCCTCGATGAACCGAACGGCCTTCATAAAAAAACATCATAAAAAACCGCAACAACTTCTGGGCCACATTTCTTCTTTAAGTGTGCTAATCAATGACAATGACTAAATGCAAAAATAAACATTAACAAATATCAAATAAGCGGCTCTGCTCCGAACTCTTCTGCTCCCAAAAAAAACAGCAACAACTTAACGAACATTTAATCGTTGAAAACGTTCAACTTAGAACGTGACATCATCACGCGCTCTCCAAGCCCAAACCGCATACAAATACGAGTTCCCCTGATAGTGTGCTGCCTACCTGTGTGTGTGTGCGTACCTGTACCTGTACCTATGGTATTCTCAGGTGGTATTTGTGCCGTCCAAAGTCGTACACCTTTGCACAATCATTATTTGTGTGAATATTTATGAACTCTTCGGTGTTGTTCTTGGCCTGGCTCAGAGGAAGATAAAAATAAGCTCGATTACGACAAAGTCGCGTTAACTTTTTGCATGCAATCGTGCAGAAAGATTATTGCGGAAAGAGACTCTCTCTCTCTCTTTCCCTCAATGAATGGGATACTTAATGGGCATGATCATCTTGATCTTGGTAGAATCTCCGCCTGAATGGGAAGAATTGCAAAGGGATGAGTCAGCGGGTGATTGGAACAAGTTCACGATCGAAGAGAGTCGGGGAGTCGGGTTTATCTTCGGTACTTGTGTAACTGAAGAGTAGGAAAATAGTTAGTCGGAAGAAGGGTATGGAAGGTTGCCGGAATCGCTGGTGATTCATCAGAAATTGTTTGAGCTGAAACAAGTTTAATATTTTTGTGTGTCCTGTGATTCATAATTACTAATAAGATTGACTAAATGTTAGTTCCTGGAAATAAGCTTATTTTTTTGTCTAGAACCAAGTTTTTGTCATAAAATTATAGAAATAATGATTAAAAAATAAAAATGTGAAGATTGTTGTCCGCTTAAGATAGTTGTGCGACAAAGGGAACTTTATAACTACAACTGATCAGAATGCCTTATATTAGTTTCCAAGACTTTATAAGTAATTATTGTAAGCATTTAAAGCAGAATTTACTGAATATCACGTTCTAAGAACATACTTGTCCGCTTAAGAGAGTTGTCCGCTAAAAGGGACTTACTAAATTTACATATATCTAGAACGTACCAGAAAGTGTTTTGGTAGTGAACAAAACTTGTTGAGTAATTTTTGTAAGTGTCCTAAAAACTTTGTCCGCCTAAGAGAGTTGTCCGTCAAAAGGAAGTTTTTATTATATTTTGATCTAGAATTTTGCAGATAGTTATATGGTATTTTTCAAAACTGACAAGTAAAAAATCCTTTTTAATAATTAAAAATTAGCAGAGATGTTATTTAAGTGCCACTTTCTGAAAACTTTGTCCGCTTAAGAGAGTTGTCCGTCTGTTTGTTGTAGTCCAACCTACAACTGACCAGAAAGCCATGTTTTAGTTTTCTAAACTTGAAAAATGTTTATAGTAAGAATCTAAGCCAGAGAGTTTCCAAAATCCCACTTCTTAAAAAACTTGTCCGCTCAAGAGAGTTGTCCGCTCAAAGGAGTTTGTACTACGTATCATACTCCGACTTGAAATTAACCAGAACTTGTTTACCATCAATTCTCCTGCTCGATCCATCACATAATATTTGCCAATTAGTTTTGGTCTATCTCTTGTACAAATTGTTTATCAGTAAACACGATTCTTTTGTTGACCATAACTAGGTTAATTTTCAGCTCGTTAGACTTATTGTCGCCAAAAAAGATTAAGTACTATTAAATGGGGGGTGCCTAATGGACCTTGGGATTTATAGTAATCTCTGTGCCAAGGGCATTTAGTCGTCGTTACTTGGTGGTTGTTTTTTTTTAAAGAGTTTAAGAGAGTGCAAAATGACAGGAAAGAGAATTCAACTGGTTGGATCGTAACTCGGAGTACTCAGGGGGTTCTCTGACACTCTGCCTTACACCCTTTTTATTTTATCTTTTAGCGCTTTTGTTTTGCTTTTTAGCTTCTGGTTTGAGTTGTTCGTTATATGACTTTTGTTTTTTTTTATTTCATTTCATTTGTTCTGCCTTTACTACGTTTATTGTTTTATTTGTTTGGCACTTGAATTTATCGGGTTTATCAACCGATTTAATACATTTACAATAGACTCGAGGCGTCGTCAGAGGGTTTGTTTTTTATGGATCCGCAGAAACCTTCCTCTTTGTTCTTCCCTGATAAGATTATGGAACGAAAGAGCGAAAGAGGGGATTTAATTGAAAATAAATGATCACTGCAATACCCCTATGCCTGCATGGAGTTATCAGACCCGAAGAGTTCACATTCTCTTACCTCACTAATTGCCGCAAAAATGTCTAACAAATCGAAAATGCTTGGGGGTGATTTTGTGCCGAAAGTTTTGGGTGGGAACATGACCATTAGCTTATCTATCCGATGGGTTATTCCCACGAACAAGCACACACACGAGCACACGTCATGTGTCAGAGCAACAAATCAAAGCTAACTCCCTCTTCCTACCGCTTCTTATCGATTTTTTATTGTTGTTGTTCGTATTTATCAGGCCAAAGAAAAACATTGACCAAAGTTTACCGAAGGCCCTGAAAAATCGAAAAAAAAACACCGATAGGAGGTGGCAGCGAGAGGGTTACAAAAGTGGAAATCACACAACTATAATAAACCATTAATTAGCAACAGTTGAAACATTTGTTCAAACAAGTTAATTAAGGCCCTAGGCCTGATTATTCAACGCCCGCACTTGAAAACGGCAGAAATCGTTGCCAAAAAAAATCTAGAAATAATCTTTTGACGGTAAATTAATAACTTTGTTGGGCTCGCCTACGATTGTGGGCGTTGATTTTGAGTTTTTTGAAGCAAAGTTTACATAAAATATACATTTCTCAATTAGTGATGGGTGACGCCATTCAGGCCTCTTCTTTCGGCACAAAAATCTTCTCAGGCTTTGCATGATTTTTGAATATTTAATCTAGTTTTGGGATTTTTCTTTTCAAATTATACTTATATTTGATCTCTTTTCTACAAAATTCCCGCTTTAGATGAACGCGATGCCATTCAGAAGAAGACTTTCACAAAATGGGTTAACAAACATCTGAAAAAGGTGAGTTTTTGAATCGGATATCAGAGCTTTAAATGGTGTTGCACAAACAAAAATAAAACTCTGTTGAAAACATGGATAGATGTGTAGATCTTAAAAGTATTATAATTTCTCTCCCTTTCCTTGAACAAGCAGCACTGGAAGTATGCTAAGGTATTAAGCAATAAACATTAAATTAAATAGGTTTTTTTTAAGAGACAGCTAACGTATATTACCTTTGATTTTGCAGACCTATACTATGCTACATGTTTGTGTTACCACAAATGGCATACCCTGTTGTTCTCAGTCAGTAAGTCGAGTGAAGAGTCGTTATTTCTCACACGATTTGAGTGTTGATTAAATGTTGTCTTGTTGAGTTTTTATTAAAGCTTTTCCTGGGGCCATTAGGTCCCACATTATTAATTTACTTAGCTGTTCAGCTGTTCAGTTGTTCAGTTGTTCAGTTGAGAAAGATTTGAGTTGTTTTTTGTTTGTTTGCATGCTTGTTTTTTATTTTATTTCTACTCTCTAATTTATTGACCACATTGAATTCACTTTCAACCTCTGGAAATCCTCCCCCAAACCAACCTGCAGGCCAATCGTCGTGTGGTGGACTTGTTTGAAGATCTGCGCGATGGTCACAATTTACTTTCACTCCTGGAGGTGCTATCTGGCGAACACCTGGTAAGTTGCCGTGGCCTTTCTTCAATTGATTTCTTAGCAGTTTTGTCACGCTCTCACGTCGTCTTTACTCACTATACGATTTTCACCCGATACAGCCACGCGAGAAGGGTAAAATGCGTTTCCACATGCTGCAGAATGCACAAATGGCACTGGACTTTCTGCGCTACAAGAAGATCAAGCTGGTCAACATACGCGCCGAGGACATTGTCGATGGCAATCCCAAGCTGACGCTGGGCCTGATCTGGACCATTATATTGCACTTCCAGGTGAGTGGCTTAATATACATCATACGTAGTCCGGATTGATTGAGCAATTGGAGCAAAGCTGTGGGCGCTCGCGGCTGGCTCTGGGTGGGCAGCGATTCAAAGTCAACGAGACGACGACGGCACCGCCCACGTACCGCTGAAGGTGACCCCCCGGTCTCTCTAGAGTCGAGTCTTGTTTTCATTTGGGCGTTTGGCGTTTGGCGTTTCATCGATTCATTGAGCCCACACAGCGGCCACAGTCTTGACACGCTACAGGCAACGCCATCCACTCGCACTCGCTGGGTGTACCTCTGAATTTTTGGCGAACGCGGCGCTGCCTTTAAAGGCAACTCGGTTGCCTTCTCTTTGCCACCGCCGCCTCGCCGACTGACTGACACACATAGCTAAAGATCTGTAGCTGGCTGTGCTACAGTTCGTCGGCAGCAAGGCCGCGAGTTGGCTTTTAAGCCGCCGGATCGAACGGAGGCACGGAGCACGGAGGAGGAGCGGTTTTGGCCACCTACACAACAACAGGCAAGGCAAGCTGGCTGCTGGCATGGGGTTGCATTTTAAAACCAAACACTACATCGGAATTGGAATTTATTATCTGAGAAACAAAATAAACATTACAAGGATTTTGGTTGTTGGTTTTATGTAGTACAAGCTGAGAAGTCAATATAATGTTGGTCAAAGAAAGAGGAAAATATGAGCGTTATGTAATCTATTATTTTATACTTAGGATATGTATTTAAATTATTCTTAGACTCAGAGAATAGAGCTGAAGATGCAATTAATATCTATCAACAGACAAAGAGATTCAATGCATTATAAAGATAATGAACGACTTGAAAAATCCCTCTTTAAACTGTTTTCAGATTCAGATTTAAAATTACTTAATCCTAAAAGTAAAACAATATCTATCAACAAACAGAGACATTCTTTCAATATCTACAAAATATCTACAAAAAAATCTCTGTTAAATCTGGGCCACAAGCTTGAATCTTTTTCGTCACTGACTCATCGAGGAGATACATTTCCGCAGTATGTGTGTCAGCCAGTAACTAGCTTGGATATTTCGTAATTCGCGACGAACGCAGATGCATTTTTCGAGTAGCTGCTGGATGTGTCGTTGTGGCTGCGGCTTGACTTCGACTTCGACTTGGACTGCGACTTGATCGATGGCGCACATAAATGCTCAATGATGCTGCCACTGCCAGTTCACCGACCATGAGGCAGCGGCAACACGCAACAACAGAGGCTGCCAAATGGCGCTCGATTCAATTGAGGCGAGCGAACGTACAAACGAATTGTAAATCACTTGACAATGTGAAACCCAATCGCGCGTCACTTACTGTTTTCTGTCTTATTCATTATTTCTTGTCTGCCGCCAAGGATTTATGTATATATTTCTGCTGTTGCGGGTGTCTGATGTCATCCGATCTTACACACATAGTATATATATCGATTTCGTGGGACAAAAACATTGGCAACAAAATTTATGCAAATTCCAGCACTCTCGACTTAAAAGGATATTTCTTGTTTTGCATACCAAATCCAAAATCCAAATCCAAATCCAATTGCCTTGCAGCTCTGTTCTCAGTCTCGTTTAATTTTGCATTTAACCAAATCGAAAACGAAAAATCGTAATCGACATCTTGCAGTTATGACATAATTCCTATTTCCATTCCGGGTGTGACAAGCTGTTTTGTATATTCAATTAATGATCACTGATCTGAGGATCAGTGCTTTGTGGGTCAATAGTTAAGAGAGAAGCAAAATAATAAAAAAAAATATTATTAGTTTGCGAGAGCTAGTGCAATTTTCTAAACAGCAGCCGCTGGCAGTTTGTTGTAACGCCGCTTGGCTTGTAATTAAGTTATAAATTGTCCAAGCAAATTGATTTGATCTATGAACCACCCACAGCCACAATAGCAACAATAGCAACAACGAAAACAAGGCAATCAATCAGCGACTTTAACCTTTTACTTGAGACATAAAAGTTAGAGTTCCCTCACAGCATTTTCCTAGAGCTCCTCAATGGGTTTTCAAGTGCATATTTATGGCACCTTTTAGCTTAATTATTACAGGTTAAACACGAGCTCTACACAACGTAAATAAATTAGGTTGCTTTAAACAGATAAATTATGATTGGACTGACTAAAAGAAAAGCCTGCTCTAGAACTATATATATTGAACGATAATAATGCATATTTCAAAAAACTTGTTACTGACTTATTTCAATTAGAAAATTAAAAAATAAAACTAAATTGTCTCAGACACTTTGCAAAGTAGTAAAGACATATTTTAAAGCCCTAACTACACGTACTCACTTTATACATTTTAATTAGAGTTATAATTTATTTTATCTGGACCCATGTGTTAGGCGATTTACTGCTTTTAGCGCCGTATCGAGTGCCACAAATCTAGGCATAACCTTGCTGCTGCCACGTTAACTTCCCAAGTCGGCTCAATTGCTAAATTTAAATAATAAATTGCCACGGACAACAGCGACGGTGTTCCCCCAAGGGGACTCGGTGTGCCGAATCGTCGAGATCTGTGTGTCGAATTATTCTGACAAACGTTTTCATTATGAGAGACGGCATCAAGATAATAATTTTCCGAACAATTTGCCATTTTTCATTGCTCGTTAGTTGGGTGTAACGTCTCCCCAGTTAGAGGAGTGCCGCGGATATGTGTGCCGGCCGTTTATATTTGGCCAAGATGCCATAACCAACTTGATGTTTAGCCAGGGCGCCCAGGCATGAAAAGTAACGCCTCGAAAGAAAGCCCAAAAATACTACTTCTCGTACGTTTGAATGGTCGAAAGACCAGACATATTCTCACGTCATCGTTCGAAGTTGAAAAGATTATTATTATTTTTTCGTTGGGGATTTCTGTTTGTGGCATTTGATTTATTATAATACGCCACGGTATGTGTTACAATAAAGTCAATGCCAATGGCCACAGAGACAATAACGAGAATTACTTTATAAAAATCAGGTGGAATAAAAGACGAGATGTCTGGGTCCATGACATCAGCGAGCTCTCTTGGCCAGAGATTCTTGCCACTGTCGAAACGAAAGACTTCAACGCAGGCAGCGAACTCGACCAGCTGTGGCTGTGGCTGTGGAGCATATCAAATGGCCAAAATGGAATGCTAACAGTAACAATAACAAAAAGCAGAAACTAAAAATACAACAAAAAGCAATGCACTTATTCGTCTTAATTTATGACATTGATGACTGAATTTTTGAATAGCTTTCGGTGTGTTGTGTGTGGGTTGCTTCGCCGAGATCTCGCTCTCGATCTCAATCTCGACTTCAATCTCGATCTTGTTCAGAGTCTCGAAATCTATCTATAGCCATCGCAGATAAAAACAAACAGAGTTTCATTAATAAATCGATAGCTGGGCGATGCTCAAATAAGGTAACGAGCGCCGCCTCTCTCCCTCTCTTTCCCGTAATGATTCGCCATCTCTTTCGAAGGTATGCAAATCCGTCAAGATCTCCTGGTGCTGCTGTCAAAATAGAGAATTGTTGTTTGCACTCACCGAGCGTTTACAAGCGTGTAAGCGTGTTTCGAATGACTCGTAATTAATTTTCAATGGAGATAGATAGCTATATATTTCAAGTATGTAGATGAAATTACAAGCGAGCGCCCGGGTTAAATAGCTTTAGCTAGCTGCCGAGATATTGATGATGAGCCCCCACACGGTAATATCCCAAGGAATGCTGGACGTATTTGGTGTGACACCTACGACGCTTCGACACTCACCCACTAGTTCCGTTCGGGGGCTTTAAGGGTTATAACTAGAACATGGAGGTGAACATTGAACTAAATTATACAGTTGCACAATCATATTTAATATAGAAAATAAATCTTTTAAATTTATAGAATTTAATAGGAATTTTTGGAATGATTGCAGAGGTTTTCATGTATTCAAAGCTAGAACATATTGAGAACTATAGCTTACCAGAGGAGGAAATTTATTAAAGGCTTTGAGTCTCGGATTTACTCTTTGGAAGATCAAGTTTTTACTTTCATGCATTCTAGAACATAACACATATTTAATATAGAAAATATCTATATTTTCTTAAATTTATAAAAGGAAATTTAAGAGTAATTCCAGAGATTAATGTATATTCAAGAAAATATTGAGGGAAATGTATTAAAAGCTGTAAATTTTAACGTTATTCATTCATTATTATTATTATTATTATTATTATTATTTGTCATTATCTTAGGGAGTATTATACATCCAAGGCTAGAACATATTGGGAATTATGGGTTACCAGAGTGGCAAAGTTATTAACAGCTTCCCCTTTTAATGTATCAATAATATCAATATAATTAAGAAAATGACATTACTATTTAGAATTAATAAAACTTAAAAATTAGTAAGGTAATTTTCTTATATTTACATTGATTCAATATTTGCAAAAGATTAAAAACCGATTTTAACACTCGTCATTTGATCTTTAATCCCATTTTTGAGGAGTGAACATTCACCAGGCGAAGATACTTTCTTAGGGTTTAATGATCATTGACATAGCTACTGGTTCCACTTTGTTTTTCCACCACAAACAACACATTTCAAGTGCAAAACGCTGCTCAAATTACGAATAGTGGCAAACATAATGCGGCATTTGTTTACTGGGTTGCATCATATCGGTATTAATAAGCATACACACAATATATGTCGAATACACCGACTGCGAGTAGTACTTACCAGTACTTACCCTTCCCTTCCCCCTCCTGCTGGTGCCACTACTGTAGCTGTGGCAGCGGCTAATTAGATTTGCAATTTAGTTGCACAGTTCCAGAGGGCGGCGGGGGGCCTCAAGGTGTGGGGTCTGCTCTGTGTGTTGACTGTTGCGATTCGAGAGTGTGTGTGAATCGAAAAACAACTGACAGCAGTTAAGAGTATTTATTACCCATACATAAATATGGCCAGCAAATATGCCGGTGCCAGCTGTAGTGGCTGCCTTTTACTCCATATAGGGCATCGCCATCGAGGGGTTTAAGGCATGTAACATGCTAATTAACCCATGTTGGCAATACGCGAGCGAGTGTGTCGAGTGTTTGTGTCTTGCACACAACCGGGAATCACAGGCACAGGCACTTCCGTCTGGTTAGCTCAGACTCAGACTCGTACTCGTACTCGTACTCGTACTCGTATATAGATTTCAAGACACCCACTCGAATAATGAATCGGACTTTCGAAGTGCAAGTGCAATAGTTCTCTGAGCCACCTTATTTGGCCGGAGATTGATGGGGGAAATGCATGCAATGTGTCGGTAATTGTTGCTAATTTGCATTAATTATAATTTAGTGTTACCCTTGGGTTATTATATAAATATGTGTAATATATCATGGGGGTACGATAGGGATCGGTACACTTTTTAATAGAAATAAGATTATTTTTTTAATAGATCTTTGTTGAGGTGTAAACCTAACCAAATCTTCTTTATCTTTGAATGACTTTTCTTTGAAGTTTACCTTAAATATTGTGCTTTTAATTTATGACTAATGGTTTGTCTTAGTTTTCTGACTATCCAAATCTTTAATTGCCTTAAAAATCTTCTTCTCCAGAAGACTAAATCAAGTCATTTGTATATTTCTTACCATTTTCTGCTAGTAGTTCTTCTTTGCCTGGCTTTCCACTAGTTTCTCTTACCATTTTCCCCACTCTTTCCGGCGGTAGTATGTTCTTCTCCGAGGTAAACCTGTTAACATCATTGGTCATTTTTGTTTTTGCCGGTTTTATTTTTTTGGGTCACTCTGTAATGTAATGTAATGAGTTGGTCGTGATGTCTTATGAGGTTTAAATTCAAATTGCGAAGACCCAAAAATACCATGGGGTCATACCGAATCGCAGTTCTCTTTTCTCCTTATTCTTTGGCTATTTTTAGTGTCTTAACTTTTGTTGTTTTCTCAGTTTCTAATCCAAACTCGTTGTTACCTCTCTTGTTAGTCACATTCCACTACCGTTTTGACTACTTCTACTTGTTTTTTTTTATACTGTACCCTTACGTTCTGTTCTTTTCCATCATCGTTCTCAACTTCTTTTAATTCCCATTGTTATTATTATTCTACGCCTTGGTATTCTTGTACTTTTGCGTACCTGGGATGACGTACTACCTCCGAGGTTGGGGCTGAATGCGTGGCTACCACAACAAAATTGCGAATGAGAGAGGGAACACTCGGAGCCGGTGTTGTGTAATTTAACCCCTTTCCTTTCGTTTTTTTTTTTCGAACCTCTGACTTTTGGTGGAGGGTTTATGGGAAGTCAGGGAAGGGTATTATAGTTTTTGTGAGTAACTGTTATTTTTTATTACCCTTAGTTTGACTAGAAAGATCAGATGAGATCGTTGGAAGACAAGTGCAGCAGATATTTTCATATTTTGTCAATCTTAAGAAGTATTTTGTACTAGAATTCATGTAACCTTATGGTTTTAGGGAATTAAAAATGATGTAAGATGTACAAATATAATATTCTATAAGTTTTAAAGGAAAGATTTAGGAAGGAAAGATAGTACCTTTGATCCATTTTATAGATTTTTAAGATGCATATATATATATCTATGTATATCTAAAAACTTGAAATTATGGTTTTTGTAAGGGTATTTGAATCTTCGTTGCCCTTTCTTGCTGCTAAATTCTTCTTGTTGCTGCTGTTGCTGCCGCTGCTGCTGCTGCATTACATATACCTATGCGTTGGCGTAGGCGTCGCTGCTGGCGTTGGCGTTGCCATGGTTGCCGCCACAAACACAGGTGTTGGTTGCAAATACGTCATCGAGAGGGCAGCGGCGGCAGAATCAGGTGGAAAGGCGGCCGCCGACGCCGGCCGAGGCAGCGAAGCCAGCAATCCATAACGGGGATGGCAGAGACACCAACACACACACATAGACACGCAGAGCTGTCAGCACGATCGCGATTCTGCCGACGACAAAGCCAACGCCAACGCAAGCAGCGAACAATAATAACAACAACAACACATGTGCCAATTCCACTTTGTTTCAACGTTTCTATTTTGTGTGGTGTTCTCGCTTGTAACAGAAACAAAAAGCAGAAAGGCAGCGACGTCGACGCCGGCAGAGGCTTCAACACCTGGCCAAAGCCACACTTTAAGCGTTTTAACTTGGCCCGATCGCTTTTAGTTGTTGTCGAGACGCGCCGCCGCACACATTTCACGCTTCCTCTCTCTCTATATTTTTATAATTCGCAAAAAATAAGAAAAATTCGCCATTCGCATGTGTTCCCCGTTCCATTCCGTAGTCCGAGGAACCCCGGAACTCTGAACCCCGCGTGTAACGCGCTTGGAAAACCTCCCCCCTGGAAAATATTCGAAAAAAGCGTTCTCGAAAAGCAAGTGAACTGCAAATACCCATCATCCAAAATCCAAATCAAAGCCAAAGCCAAAGTGATCTTATGTTCAATTAATTCTGCCTCGCATGATGTCAGAGCATCTTGTCTTGCGTTATAATCGCCTCTCGTTTGATTTATTAAATGCCGCCAATTTCAATTGATTTCAATCTCTCGCAATTGAGTGTTCCATTTCGAATTTTCAATCCGCGTTCAATTATTTTTTAACGACGACTTTATTACCAAAGTGGCTGCTTGCTCCGGTTTGTGTTTCAATTCGTTCGTTTGTTTGCAAACAAAATGCCCAGCAAATAGCGTCCAAGTAGCTGTAAAAATAATGACGTACTCCCCGATCTCCGATCTCTGGCTGCTGCCCCCTCTTTACAGCTCCTCCTTCTCCGATTCCATCTCGTTTCGGTTTAGGGGTATTCGCCGCTGTTCCAGTTCAGAGCTTTGTATTTTGTATTTTGTACTGTGTGTGTGTGTTGTTTGTTGTGTCTCGCATTTTATTTTGCAATTTTTAACGCTCTCCTCAAAGTGGTTTATTGTGTGTGACTCTCGGCTCGTTGTTGTCTTGGATGCTTTATTAATTTTAATTTATTTGGTCACAAATCCCCAGAAATCTGACAATTTGTAGAATTAATGTTCCTTTGTTGAAGACAGAGTTATGAGCGTATTTTGCAATTAACTTTTGAAGAGATGGACTGAATCATTTGTTAAATTGAATGGGAATTGATTTAAATACACGAGATAAAATCGGAATAAATTAATGGGAGTTTACTATACATATCACACACAGATCTTCATTTATTGAAAGAGAAACGTAACAAGATCTTTTTGCTACCGATCTTTATTTTAGTGTCATTCAAGTACTAGTGTGTCCCCGACTTCGTACTTGAGAATTATAACAGCTTTATTAACTTTAATTTATATGCCAGAAATCAAACAATTTAATGAATTAATGCCCCTTGCCAGCTGTCGGATTGAGCAATGCAAATTGCCAGGCATCTCCGAAAGTCACCGTCTCCAAACTTCGAACAGTAGCCACGAAACCCAAAATAGGCAACGACCAGATGGGGCTGCCATTGAGAATGTCAAGCTATTAACGCCTCTTAGAGACGCCTCCACAGACACTTTTTTGTAGATTTTGAGCCAGAGGTATTTTTCTTACCTCTCTATAATTTTTTTGTTTTTGGCATAATCACATAAAAACAACGCAGATCGTTTATAGTGTGCTCAAAGCGCTGCAATTAGCATTTTTGGTAGTGTGTGGATGTGGTGGTTATGGCATTATATATAGTATTTGTTTGTCACGGTGCTGCGCAGGCGTAGAACGCAGCAGCAGCAGCGGCAGCAACAACCTCCAGTCGGCGGGACCTGGTCTCTGGTCTCCATTACCAATGCAAAACAAACATTTCGTCGTCGTGCTTTCGTCGTTTCGGTGGGCGATCTTTTTGGCCAGGCTATGGCCAGCAGTGTTTTATTGATCTTGAGCCATATAGATTATTGGTCTAGAGATTTCCATTTCAATTGCTTTGCGGTCAATAGAATTTGAGGCAGTGGAAAATTGTTTCTGCGAATTGTTTACTCTTTCATTTGAGCAATTAGTGCTTGTTTCCTTTCGGTTATATTGACACTCAACATTGGCAAGTTTTTTCATTACTTCCTTCTATATAAGAGCTATAAATAAAGTTATTTTATTTTTAAAACACCCTGTTTTACATCCTTTTCAACTACTTAGTTTTATTTTAAGATACTTTGCCAGTTTTTATGTATATCCTCTTTGATTACGTAGTACATAACAGCCCTTAAACTCTCTCACTTAATATGGGGTGCATTGCATTCCCTTAGTGTTCTCCAGAGAACTATTTGCTGTCTCGTTTGAGCATTTAGCTTTGTTTACTTTTATTATATTGATCCCAAATATTTGCTTGCTTTCGTTCACTTCCTGCAGTGCATAGCAGCCCTAAAACAAACGGTGAATTGACTATTCCCTTGTGTTCCCTGTTCCCTGTTCCATTCCCATAGCGTTCCTCCTGCCCATTTCCCTATGCAAAATAGGCTTGCGTGCTCCGAAACTAATGAATCTCTGCCCATGAATCAGCGCGATGTACATTAACTTTTTGCCATAAGTGTGTGTGTTTTTTGCAAAAAGTAAAAAGGAAAAAAAAAATGACGAACAAGCGGTGGTAGCGGCTGGAAAATGAGCAACAAAGCAACAAAATAGCGCCAAGAGCAAGGCAGATAGACAGTTGGGATAATTATGTGTACGTACAAAACAATAAATAATTCGCAGCAACAATGGTGGGGCTCTCCAAAAGGCCCCCCCTACTCCACTCCAGTTTGGCTCAGTTAAGTTAATTTTTGCTCTGCTTCAGTTCTCGATGGGGTTTCTTCTGACAATGTCTAGGGCAATGCCACATAGAACCAAGACATCCGGTGCCGGTTTGAGATTCGACTTGGCTCTACGGCTCAGGCTGTGGGTTCGACTTTGGTTTTGGCTTTGCCTTTGGCTTTGGCTTAATTAAACGCAAATTGTGCGGACTGTCGGCAAATAATTAAATCCATTTCGAAAATCACACAGAATTACGAAAATCGGTGGCAAAAGCAACGCGGCAAAACGAAACGAACCCCTAAACGAAACACAAGTTGAAACAACGAAAACAAGTGAAACTGAAACGAAACGAAAAGATATCGCAGCGATAACTGCGATATCTGGCCGATAACGGCGATAACATGCACTCCAGCTCGCAATCGACGCTGAAGCGCACCCAACAGCTGGTGCGGCAGACGAATGGCGGTCGAGGCGATGTCCTGAGCAGCGGATCCGAGGTGGTGCACTCCTCCCGAGGTCCGGCCATAACCACCAATATCGATGACTCCAACAGTCTGCGATATCGCCACGAGACCAAGCGAGAGCGCACCGTGGAGGCGGTGATCACCGACTATCCGGGAATATCTCCGTTGGGCAGTGTGCCGCACGAGCGAATGAATATTGAGCGCACGGTTACCTTCCAAGATCCCTTGGGGAATTCGCGTCGCGTCTCCGAGACACGAGCCTTGGTCCCGTCCAGTGGTGGTGGCATCCCTTCGTCTTCTTCGGCACAGCACTATCAGCAGGTGACGCGGAATAAGCGCATCTCCACCGAGGTCTTGGGATCGAGTGTGGAGAGCACCAAGACATCGCAACGTGCTCCGAATGGCCATAGGCGTGTGACCACGCACATTGTCCGTAAGGTGACCACTCTGAGTCGGGCCGAGGAGAATGCACAGCCCGCCGAGGATCTGCTGCCGCCGGCCAAAATGATTCGTAGCTCGGAGCTGGAGTACCGTCGGGCCCTGCCTCCGGCCATAGAATCGTCCACGCAGCGCAGAGAGGTAAAAGGAACTCCGAAGGATGCGGGGGGACTACCAGACAGACACAGCTTTGCTCCAATTAGAGATTCAATATTAACAATAATATTATTTCTTTTGTTCATTATTTAAAATTCTTCATCCCTTTATCAGATCTCCGATATTGTTGTGGGCAAAGAGGACAACGTATCCGCTCGGGAGGCCCTGCTGCGCTGGGCGCGCCGCTCCACTGCTCGGTATCCGGGCGTGCGCGTCAACGACTTTACGTCGTCGTGGCGGGATGGATTGGCCTTCTCGGCGTTGGTGCACCGCAACCGACCGGACTTGCTTGACTGGCGAAAGGCAAGGAACGATCGGCCGCGCGAGCGCCTGGAGACGGCCTTCCACATTGTGGAGAAGGAGTACGGAGTGACGCGTCTTCTGGATCCTGAGGGTAGGTCCAAAAATATCTATTTATTCTAAGCTAAATCTAATTCTGTAATTTCCTCGCAGATGTTGACACCAACGAGCCCGATGAGAAGTCTCTCATCACGTACATTTCATCGCTGTACGATGTGTTCCCGGAGCCACCGTCCATCCATCCACTGTTCGACATGGAGTCGCAACGTCGCGTCCACGAATACCGCGACTTGGCCCAGCAGTTCATCTACTGGTGCCGCGAGAAGACGGCCTACCTGCAGGAGCGCTCCTTCCCGCCCACCCTCATCGAGATGAAGCGCCTGCTGAGCGATCTGCAGCGCTTCCGCAGCGAGGAGGTGAGCGCCCGCAAGCGCGAGAAATCCAAGCTCGTTCAGATCTACAAGGAGCTGGAGCGCTACTTCGAGACAGTGGGAGAGGTGGACGTGGAGGCCGAACTGCGGCCAGATGCCATCGAGAAGGCCTGGTATCGCATGAACACTGCCCTGCAGGATCGTGAGGTTATTCTGCAGCAGGAGATCGAACGGCTGGAAAGGCTACAGCGCCTGGCCGACAAGGTGCAGCGCGAGATCAAGCATGTGGACCAGAAACTGACCGATCTGGAGACGCGCATTGGCGAGGAGGGTCGGCGTATCGAGCGACTACATCCCGTGGACGCCAAGAGTATCGTGGAGGCTCTCGAGACGGAGATCCGTCATCTGGAGGAGCCCATTCAGGACATGAATCAGGACTGCCACGTGCTCAACGAGGGACGCTATCCCCATGTCAGCGAGCTGCACAAGAAGGTCAACAAACTGCACCAGCGCTGGGCCCAGCTGCGCACCAATTTCCACACGAACCTGGTACAGAAGCTGTCCGGTTTGAAGTATCCCGTCCACGAGACCACGGTGACGCGTCAAACGCGCATGGTGGTCGAGTCCCGTCAGATCGACACGAATCCCCATTTCCGCGATCTGCAGGAGCACATTGAATGGTGCCAGAACAAGTTGGTGAGTAGACGCTGTCTCCTCCTCCTTTAGCTTTTATAATACTAATAACTACGAATCTTTGCAGAAACAATTGCTTGCCGCTGATTATGGCAGCGACCTGCCATCGGTCAAGGAGGAACTGGATCGTCAACAGCACGAGCACAAGATCATCGATCAGTTCCACTCAAAAATACTCAACGACGAACGCCAGCAGACCAAGTTCTCCGGCGACGAGCTGGCCCTGTATCAGCAGCGCCTCAATCAGCTGCAGAAGGTGTACGCCGAGCTGCTCAGCACCTCGACGAAGCGCCTGTCCGATCTGGACTCGCTGCAGCACTTCCTGGGCCAGGCCTCGGCGGAGCTGCAGTGGCTCAACGAGAAGGAGCAGGTGGAGATTACGCGCGACTGGGCGGACAAGCAACTCGATCTGCCCTCCGTGCACAGATACTATGAGGTAAGTGGCGACGATGGCATCCCCTTGTTAGAAACCCTTCCAGAGCTAGTTTTACATATTTGTGTTGTGCTTCTATCCGATTACAAGCGTGCATTTGGTAATGGCGACGAGGTAAGAGATCCCAATTGGTTTTCATAAAATACCAAGAGCTAAAATTTTCAATTTCCGAAAAAATGAGCAAATCCAACCAAGTGCACTTCTTAGGTACAGTTTTCTATAGTTTACTGATTGTTATATATTCTTAAATTCCCTCACAGAACCTTATGTCCGAACTGGAGAAGCGTGAAATGCACTTTGCCACCATTCTGGATCGCGGCGAGGCCCTGTTGAACCAACAGCATCCTGCCTCCAAGTGCATCGAGGCCCATCTGACCGCCTTGCAGCAGCAGTGGGCCTGGCTGCTGCAGCTGACACTCTGCCTGGAGGTCCACCTGAAGCATGCGACCGAGTACCATCAGTTCTTTGGCGAGATCAAGGACGCCGAACAGTGGCTGGCCAAGCGCGACGAAATACTCAATAGCAAGTTCTCGCAATCGGACTTTGGCCTCGATCAGGGTGAAACCCTGTTGAGGGGCATGCAGGATTTGCGCGAGGAGTTGAATGCCTTTGGCGAAACCGTGGCCACGCTGCAGCGAAGGGCCCAGACTGTGGTGCCGCTGAACAAGCGCCGGCAGCCGGTGAACCGTCAGGGACCCGTGCAGGCCATCTGCGCGTACAAGCAGCAGGGTCAGCTGCAGATCGAAAAGGGCGAGACGGTTACGCTGCTGGACAACTCGGGACGCGTCAAGTGGCGCGTGCGCACAGCCGGTGGACAGGAGGGTCCGATACCTGGCGCCTGTCTACTGCTGCCGCCACCCGATCAGGAGGCCATCGATGCCGCCGAGCGTCTGAAGCGACTCTTCGACCGTTCCGTTGCCCTCTGGCAGAAGAAGCATCTGCGCCTGCGCCAGAACATGATCTTTGCCACCATTCGCGTGGTCAAGGGCTGGGACTTTGACCAGTTCCTGGCCATGGGTCCCGAGCAGCGCACAGCCATCCGGCGTGCCCTCAACGATGATGCCGATAAATTGCTCAGCGAGGGCGATCCCAACGATCCGCAGCTGCGACGTCTGCGCCGCGAAATGGACGATGTCAATCGTTTGTTCGATGAGTTCGAGAAGCGAGCGCGCGCCGAAGGTGAGTGTGGGAGTAACTATTACTTGGGGAGGGGTCTCTAGCTTTTGCCTCGCTTTTCAATTGACGACGCTCGCCAGCTGTCCCAAAGAAACGATTAATTGACGGCGGCTAATTGAATTTAATACTTGATACTTGAGGTTTGCGTTCGGTGACAGGCAGGAAGCCAGAACGCGTCTTAGTCTTGACAAGCCCAGTCAACCATGAAGAAGCTATTCGCGAGCGTCAAAACAAGGGGTAATCCTTAACGAAATCAATGGGATAACATTCTAAAGTTTAAATAAACTCAAACTAAATTAAATTACCATCTTCCACAGAGGAGAGCAAACAGGCCAGCCGTATCTTCACAGAGGAATGCATTGCCATCAAGAGCAAGCTGGAGGACATGGCCCGTGAGCTGGACCAGATCATACTGGCTCCTCTGCCACGGGATCTGGACTCGCTGGAGCATGTGCTCGAAATTCATGCCGACTACGAGCGCAGGCTGCATTTGCTGGAGCCGGAGTTGAAGCATCTGCAAGAGACCTTCCGCACGATTGCTTTGAAGACTCCTGTGCTGAAAAAGAGCCTGGACAATCTGATGGAGCTGTGGAAGGAGCTGAATACCCAGAGCGGACTGCACAAAGATCGCCTGAAGCTGCTTGAGGCCTCGCTGGCCGGCTTGGAGGACAACGAGCATGTGATTTCCGAGCTGGAAAACGAACTGGCCAAGCACCAGGACCTCCCATCGACGGCCGAGGGCCTGCAGCAGGTGTTTAAGCAACTCAATCACATGCAGGACATCATTACACAGCAGCAGCCGCAAATGGACAAGATGAACGATGCGGCGGACCAGCTGGGACGCATGGGAGTACCCACCAAGGTGCTGGGCGACCTGAAGCGCCTGCACTCGAATGTGGAGCGGCTGAACACGCGCTGGAGTGCGGTGTGCAACCAACTGGGCGAGCGGTAAGTCCACCTGGCCGCCAGGCGCCACCTGTGCCCCGTGTCTCTGTGTGTGTGTCGCCTCATTGGCGTCCACAGATGGAGTTGAACCTGCTTCTCTAACGCCGTGTTATTGCGCCTTTTTTCAGAATGCGCTCATGCGAGACGGCTATCGGGCTGATGAAGAATCTCCAGTCGAGCGTGCAAGTGGAGGAATCATGGGTGGATGGCACCACGGAACGCCTTTCGGCCATGCCGACCGCCACTTCGGCGTACGAACTAGACGTGAGTACAGAGACGCTGCCAGCCCCTTGTAATAACTCAATTACCCATTCCAAGATCAGCGATAGTCTCTCACTCTCTAGCTTTAGATGAACCTACCTAGAGATCCTTGTACAGATTTGTTCAGTTTTAGGAGCTCCTTCCCGGGGTTATCCCTGCGGCCGGGGCAAAAAAACACAAAGTATATATACGTAGACTTTCCTTTCAGGGGAATTCCTTGTAGACATAGATTGAACCCGCGTCCAAATGTAGTTTTTGCTCTCAATTTAATATTTAATGGGCTCAATCCGCCGGTGTTGGACACGTCTCAGTATAAATATATATCTTTACTCTATGTGTATATTTTGTTTTTTGTTTTTGTAACCCATTTACATATGTTACCTGTCCCCCAAAAAGATCAAACGATCTTCAGTCCCTTGTCCGTATATATTCTTGCAGTAGTTCTTGTCTAATCCAACAGCGGTCTGTGGACCCTCCTACACATTCCTACACATGTACATATATCAGACAGACCTCCAAAAGCGGTGCCTCCCACACAGCAATACCCATATACGTAGTCCATGGGGGAGATATTCCCCCATTCCGTACCGTCCCGTTCCGTCCCGCCGCCACACTGTAAATTGATACCAAATTCGTGTTTTGTAGTCTTTGAAACTTAACTAGTTTTATGTTTTTGTAGCTCTTTGTCCCCCCTTTAGATATGTAAGCCGCACCTATACACCTATACACCTCTATACACATAATCCCATATCGAAACAAATATTGAATATATATATATCACCCAGTATTATCGTATTTGTAGTTGAAAACTAATTGTAAACTTGTATTTTTGTCTAATTCTTGTATTTTCACAATCAAATATTATCACACACTATAAACCAACACAAAAAATGATCAAAAACTATAAACAATACCTGATTGTCCTGAAAAAAAACAAAAATCGAAAACCAAAAAATACCCCTCGAAAACCCATATAGAAACTGCTCGGAGCTGCAATCGAACGAAAACCAAAAATCGAAAATGTCAACGTGGCTGGAGGACGACTTATACGCGAAGCCAAGGTAAAAATTTGTATGCCTGCTCTAGTGTGTGTGTGATTAGAAACTGATCTATTGTAACTTAGGGTCTGCAGTACCATCTGTAAGGTCCTGCAGATGGGTAGCTATAGATCAGCTTTATTAGTTTCCGCGTGACTGTCATGAGTGATTGTGAAAATTTCGACCAAACACCGAAATCCCTCCTTCCAAATAGCTCTCTCTCTCTCTCTATAAACACCTCTTAGCTGTTTCTTTGCCTCTGAAAACACAACTCCTCCAAATATATAATATATTTAATGCTTTTTAAACCATTTAAACCGGACTCCCAGCGAGACCAAGTTATGTTAGTCTTACCTGACGACGGGCAAAAGGTGCGTGAATAACACTCGGGTGGGGAACAGAACCAATAGCTTGACCAACTTCAACTCAAACTCAAACACAACCAAACAAAACTTACAAAACAAACCAATTAAAAAGCAATTTTACCAAAGAAACCAAGTAATTTCGTAATGATTAATCAATAAAATACAAATAAAAATACAAATAAAAAGCACTAAATATATCAATAGTCTCCTCCTCTTACCCCTTACGCCCCCCTCTGACAACCAACTTGTTTAACACACAAAATTACTAACATTTAACCGAAATTAACCAATCGAACCAACGAAACGTATCGAATCGAAATCACCGCGGGATTCCGGGAGCAGATCTACGACAGCAAGTGCCTGCGCTTCGTGGACTGGCTGCTCGAGGCCCGGCCATCGTTCTCGCCGCCGCGCCGCGATCTCCGGCCGGCGGACAGCGATCCGGGCGCCACACAGTATTACAGCCAGCGCTTGGACAATCTCAATACGAAATACGACAGGTTGCTGGAGCAACTATCGCAGAGGCTAAAGACAGCGATCGAGGTGAATGGCAGCGATGGTCTGGTGAGTAACCCAAACCCCAAACTCCTCGGGGAAGGATATCCTCTTGCGAGGTGGAGCAGGAGAGCTGCTAATGCTGATGATGTCACAGACTCTAATTTGGTAACAGATCGTTGGCTAAGGTTGTTGGTTGGGTCGTTATCATAAAACCGGGGTTCAAGTTCAGCAAACGGGTTTCGCTTTCGCTTTTCCAAGCGTCGCGTCGAGAGTCTAGTTTTCAAATGCAAATACGAGTACGTGCGTCTCTGTATCCCCCGGTATCATTGTATCTCCTCCTTCATCTGTGCCGTGTATCGTCTCTCTGTGTCAGTATCTGTATCTGTTACTATTATTAAATTAACCTTCAGAATCGGTGCAGGCTGACACAAGCAATAATGACATCACATCAGATGCCGCTGCGGCTTGGCCATTCTGTCAATGGCCAGCGAGCGGGCGAGTGAGTGTCAACGCTTGAAATGTTGCCGCCATAAATCACGGCTTGATTAATTTATCTAGAAAAAAATTTTAAACTATTTTGTGCTTTTCGTGATCCAGCAATTTGTTTAATGTTTCAAATATATATAAATAAATATTGCGTTGCTGGACGCGCTGCATTATGTCAGGAGTTTAGCTTTTGTTTTCGTTTTATTTTTTTTAATTCCCAAACAATAAAAACACTGAGTAGATAAACCATTGCCACACTGTCATGTGGCTGGCCAATTAGGCAAATTGGAGACAGATTTCAAATTAAGAATGACGACGACAACGACGCCAAATTCTATAAATATTAATGAGTTTCCTTAATACATACTCCAATGCCTGCGGGGGGGACGTCATCAACATCTTTGTCGCCCATTAATGATTCCATCTGTCAACTCTTTTCTTTTTGTCCAAATATTTGTGGTTTCTTATTTTGGCCATTTTTGTTCAACTGGTTTTTTATATTGGCTTCGCTTGATCTAAGAGGAATTCAATTAAAAAATGTTGATTATCTTGGCTATTTGGCTGCGAAAGAAGAGAGAACCGCTTGCTGTTTAAATAAGTTGAGTGTAAATATTTAGCTGGCAATTACCATAATGAATGAGCAGAGCAGGGATCGATGTAAACAGAAGTTCAATCAACTTTTGAGTGATTTACTAAAAAGAAGTTGTAATGGGATTTATTCTGGCTTCTTGTAGAGGTAACTAAGTGATGTAAACATGAATTTAATTGTTAATATTCCAATTCAAGTTGCTCAACTACTTATTTCTCATGTCGCAAACAAGTTCGATGTAATCCCAATTTGTTTTGGCGGCTCTCAAAGGTGTTTTGCCCTCGCCGAGTGACATCATAACTGCTCCATTACCACTTCGCCTTCAACTCGAGCCAACTTGATATGCATAGCAGGGGCGGACAGAAGCACATGCTCTGGCTTAAGTAGACTGGATAGCAAACTATGTATATATATATTTTTTTTGTTATTTAGAAGGTTAGATGGCGGCACAAACTGGTTTTCTTGACTTTGGCTCGCCGAAAATATAAAGAACCCAGAGAAGATCAGGAGATACTACTTTGTGCTCGACTTCCGCATATTGTTTTCGACTTTAATTTGGAGCCAACTCCGTTGGCAAATCCCTCTTTGCCTCCCAAGAGACCCTTGTAAACGGATTGTTTACCATTTTGGCGCAACAGCTGGCGGTGGGGAATGCTCTCCGGAAACTAGCCGGCATTTGTGGAAGCTCCCGCTCTTGTCAGCTCTCTGCTGCTGCTGCTGCTGCTTGGCCTCTGAAAAGCTCGCTCTGCTCTGCCCTGCCATGCCTAGAGAGTGCCACGGTGCCTCCATTCAGTTCCGAAAGCGACGTGGTTGTGTAACGACGCAACCGAATCGCGTATACGCTGTGTGTGCGCGTTGTGTGCCGGTGAAACGAAACTAAACAAAGGCCAAAACCTTTAGAACCTCCCCGGATTTGTTGGTTTTTTAAATTCCAATACGAATTATACGTGTAATTATGAGTGACTAGATGCGATAAATAAATAAATAAATAAATAAATAAGACAAGGCGTATTCATAGACATCCTCGGGCTAGAACGCGTTGCTCATACGCCGCATGGGCCCACATGATGTCACATACGGAAAGATAGAAAGTGTGTCCGTGCCTCAGTGGCGGTGGTGCCTTCAATTGAATGCGAATCGTCGTGGCCCGCTTTTATTTAATGCTAATAGAAATTCAAATACACAAACCAAATAGTTTCGAATCCTAAAAAGTGCCCGCAAAGCGTCGGTTTTTTTGTATGAAATGAAGTCACTCGAAGAGCAAACGCAAATATAACCGATTCTCGCTGAGAGTGTGAAAAAAATGGAAAATAAAAGAAATACATTATTAATATAGCCTTGAAAATGTCGCAACAAGAATCGGAATGTCTGTGTCGTCTGCTTGGTGTTAATGAAAATAAACGCACACAGAAATCGAACAAAATAAAAGTCACAATTTTGGTAGTGACTCAGCTGGTTTTCGGCTCGTTAAAAGTTGCATAAAACGGGAAAAATTGAACCATTACCTAGTGCAGTTAAATAGCGTTAAATAGCTCCACAATCCCCCAACGAAACAATAATAATAATGAGTCGAGGCAAGGCATTTCACTCCACGCTCAATTATTTAGTGACTTGCCTGATATATGGCTTCCTATCAACACCGGAGATCGCCAGAGTGTCAGGGCTGGCGCTAATCTAATCTATGAGGTGCAATCCATCAGAGGCGATGCTATGCCCGGGGACAGAGCGATCAGTTCCAGGTTTTCCGGGGGACAGTTCTTCGAAAGCCCGAAAAAACAATGTGGTGCACTTTTCCCTTCCGCTCGATTATCGATTAAACTCGTGCCGCTGAAGTCGGTGCTGCCTTGTGTGTGCCTTGTGCCATGTATAAATATATATATATATATATACATTTGTCGTATTTTATATATATTTTTAGCGGCATTCTAACGATAAATCAGGAATGAAAGCGAGCGTTTTTTCGGGGTCTTTGCCTTTGCCTTTTGCCGTCGCCGAGCTATAAAAGGGAGGCGCCTCTATTTTCGTGATGCGGCAAAGGCGAGGTCCAAATGCAGGCTGCAGCATGTTTGTGGAAAGCTTTCCTCTCTCTTTCTCTTGCTGACTGGGCTCTGCTCGGCTTGGCTGGGCTCTCCTTTGCCCCCATTTTGTAGCCGGCACAACGTGGCGTATTAGTCATGTTATCAGTGTCAAGCGCATCCAAGCCCAGAATCCGTTTAAATCTTCTCACTCACCCACTCGAGAAGCACACTAGTTTAGCTTCAATTTGCAGCTCGGCAAACTTGTTTCATTTATAATCAAAATAAATATTCGCCGCTCTGATGACATCATTGTTCTCGTACTCGAACTCGCACTCATATATATATATTATGCCTGTCCCTGTCGATGTGTGTGTTGGTTGGTTCCTGTATGCGTGTTTTTTTGTTAATTATAATTTATTTGTTGCTTTTACCGACTCTAGGGCGACCTTGAAAAGCAACAGCAGCAGCAGCAAACGAATTAGTTGTTTGTTTGTTATTTTCAAAAATGCAAATCATAAGCGATGATCGCTTTTGGAGAAAGACTCCTCCAATCAATGACTTCATCTGGCAAATGATACTTCACCGGAAGGCTACAATGACGTCAATGCACTTCAAGACCGAAGCTATGACCTGCAGCCATCTGTCAGGCATTTGCCATTGAATCACCACAAGTCTGTCTGTCGGTGTTCATAAAGATAAAAATTGAATTAACAGATGTACCGCCTGATAAGATGTACTCCAGATACCAATGGCTACAAGAAATGCTGGCTCTTTCCTTACCCATTCATGGGGATCCCTCGCTTAAGTTTGCACTGCGTTATTTGCAGAGCTGTGGAGGAGGAGGTCACCCTCTCCCTCTATAGCGTCATTTCTATTTTCATAAAGGCTTTGGGTTTTCGCTTTCAATGTGTGTGCGTTTATTTTTTACTTTTCCGTGTGCTTTATTTGTGATTTGTGTGCTTCGGTTCGGCGGTGCTGATAATAATAATAATAATAATAATGTGCTGCCAGTGTGTGACCGAAGCCAGTGAGTGGCTCGAATGAGAGAGGCCAGGCAGGCTGGATGGACACTTTAAGACCAAGTGCCAAGATTCCTCGAGCTCCAGGCAGCATTGTTTTATAGCCTCGAAGAAGCTTCTCCTCCTTCCTCCTCGAACCGAAGCTCCATTATTTTTAGTTTACTTTATCGGCCGGTGACTTTATCTTGCGACTCCGTATCGCTCTCACGCATGCCATAAACACATTCCACACTGTTTGCGGCTCCACACGGGCAGGGCAACTTGAAAGTGACGCGTCTCTATGTCCATCGTAAATCGTATGCGTGCATCGCAAATCTCTAATTGCTTTTGTCACAATTAAATCTCGCGCAGTGTATTCAAGAGGCCCCCCCCACTAAGCCAACGAATCAAAACCAAATTGCTGACTATGACTACTTTGTCGAACTGAATCAAACGAAAGCCTTAGACATGCCTCAGCATAGATCGGGTCGCAAGGCGACCAAATCAAAAACCCAGACCACGACCACCGCGACCACAGCTGTCCAAGTGGCAGAGGAAAGTGACTACGACTTTGCGTTCGAGTTTCAGGTAAAAAATTATCCACATCCACAGCTCCAAAGCGCCTCGCAAAGACCTTCCTTCCCTCCACCTATAGTTATTTTTTATTTGATTTTAACCAAAAACTAACCGAAATCGCTTTCGTTTTGGCATTTAGCAATACGCTGAGAGTCTTCAGAAACCGCTCAAGACCTTTAGGGTTGACTTCAGTGCGGGCAGCGTGCCAACTGGCGATGGTTACGCTGCGCGCCAGGAGGATCTCTACACCACCACCTACAGCACCACACAGTGAGTATGAGTGCAGCAAAGATTCCGGAATCTGGATGCTAAGGTCTCCTTCTATCACTTGCAGATTCAGCTCAACGAAGACAACGAAAAGCTCTACGAAGAGCGTCTACAGTAGCGATGGCTTGGACGCCGCTAGTCAGGAGGTTAACAGCAGCGCTGCTAATCCCCAGTCGCAGATTCAGTTCAGCGAGATTAGGACGCTCAAGCGTGCCCAGCAGTTGGGCGGTCAGTCCGTGCTGGATATCGCCGGAATCCGCGATCCACGCACCGGACGCATCCTAACCATTGGCGAGGCCATTCAGCTGCGCATCCTGGACGTACGGACCGGCGAGATGTTGGTGGGCGACCGGCGCATCACTCTAGAGCAGGCCGCCGACCAAGGCCTGATTGATGCGCAGCTGGCCCGCCAGCTGCTCCAACCGGGAGCAGGACGCGATGCCAGCGGACGGGAACTGTCGCTGCTGGAGGTTATACAGCGCGAAATTACCGAAGCCGAGTCCGGCTATGAGACGGCAGAGAAGAGGATCAAGGTAAACACTACCGTAGAGCAGTCGTCCGAAGCGGCGCTGGGTTCGCCCGAGAATCCGCGCAACATTGCCGACGCCATTACCGCGGGGAGTGTGGACACCAAGACCGGCCTGTACCGCGTCAAGTCTGGCCAGACGATCAGCCTGGCGGAGGCCTACGAGCGGGGCTACCTCATCCGGCACGAGTCGGTGACAATCAAGTCGAATGCGCTGTGCCTGAGCGATGCGATTTCGCATGGCCTGGTCGATGGCGCCGGCTGGATAGCGGATCGCAACTCCGGCGACAAGTTCCGGCTGGACTCGGCCATTGCCAATCAGCTGATCGACGCGAGTGTGCGCGAAGTGGTGGACGCGAAGTGCGACACGAAGATCACACTGCAGGAGGCACTGCAGTCGGGCGTCCTCAATGCCAAAACCGGTCGGTACGTGAACGAGGTGACCAAGGAGAAGCTCACATTCGCGGAGGCGCGCAACCGTCAGTTGATCGTGAAACCGTACACGCTGAAGGACATCTGCGATTTGAACCTGCTCGACAAGCAGGCCCAGATCACGAGTCCCATGCGCCGCGAAAAGCTGAGCATCATGCAGGCCATCGAGGCCGGCGTGCTCGACGGGAATCAGCTGAAGTGTATCACCAAGCGGAAGGGTGAACTGGTCACCCTGCAGGAGGCCATCGCCGACGGCATCGTGCTGCCGGCGGAGTGCAAGTACCGCGACTTTATGACCGGCGAGCTAATCAGCATTCCGGAGGCGGTGGAGCGCGGCCTGATTAGTTCCGTGGCGCAGCGTTCGATCTTCGATATTGACGGGTTCAAGGATCTGAGGAGCAACGACTATGTCAGCTTTAATGTGGCCCTCTCGCGCGACCTTCTGCGTCGCAAGAGCACGGGCTTTGCCTTAGAGACGGGTAGGGATAGCCTGGTGCCCCTTGAGGTGGCCGTGGGCGAGGGTTTGGTGCGCCAGGAGGTGTACGAGATGTTTAGCCGCGGCATCGGGGTTCACAATGCCAGTGGCAAGGAGCTCAGTGTCTTCGATTTGGTCTATCACAATCTGATTGACCCGAAGACGGGCTACCTGCTGGATCCCAAAACGGGGGAGACAGTGCCTTTGGACACCGCCATCGAGCGGAAGTTCATCACACCCGAGGGAGCACTGCTGCTGAGCAGTTTGCTCAACATTACACTGACCACGGAGACAGTAACGCGGACGATCAATAGGTATGTGACAATCAGGGCGGGTTCCCAGGAGCCGGGCGGCGAGAGTGTGCTGCTCACCTTCACAGAGGCAGTGCGGCAAGGTTTCATCGACGAGGATAGGCAGTTGTTCAAGGACCCCAAGACAGGCAACGTTTACTCAGTGCAGCAGGCGCTTAACTACGGCCTGCTGGTGCCCGACAGCAATCAAACGGTGCCAGAGCCAACGAATAGGAAGAAGACAAAGTCCACGATCACCATTGTGACCAAGCAGATCATCCCAGAAGCGGAGCCCATCAAGCTAAACACTCAACACACCAAGTATGTGGAGAAGTCGGTGGAGATTCCCATTTCCCAGGAGCTGGTGAAGCCGCAACGCGTAGTCTCCGATTTCATCAACATGGAGAAGAGTAGCTACATCGAGCAGAATGTGACGGAGCGTCAGATCATGGAGCTGCCACCCGGCGGCTGGCGGCTGAAGGATGCCATCGAGCAGCGACTGTTCAATCCCGATACTGGGGTGTTCCATGTCCAGGGCACCGATCGCTTGGTCAGCTTCGAGGAGTGCATCAACAGGCAGATCATCAACAATCTATCGGTTTCAGTTATTGATCCCAGCACTGGCGACAAGATCTCCGTGCAGTCAGCCTTCGAACGTGATATTCTGGATAGTTATGGAAACTATACGAACAGCAGGAAGCAGGTCCTGGGCATGCGCAGTGCCATCGACGAGGGCAAGATCATTCTGGAGACTGTGCCGGCGACAAGGGGAGCCAATCAAAAGACAATCCTTCGCATCACCCGTGTTAATAATATGCCGGATGTTCTGGAGGTTTCCACACCCCTGAAGGATGCCCCGCCCAAGTTTGTCGAGGTGCTCACCTGCCAGCGTGAACTCGCTTCTCCGGAGCCCCTGCAAATCGCCCCCGGCGCCATCTACGATCCGTCCACAGCCCTGGTGATCTTCACACAGAGCGGGGAAACGGAGAACATCTTCGATGCTGCGCGCCAAGGTCTGATTGACGAGCAGCTGATTAAGATCATTGATCCCACGACAAGGCAACCCATTTCGGTGACAGAGGCAATAGCTCGCGCCATATACGATCCCAAGACAGCGACGATCCTCGATTCCGAAGGACAGCCGGTTGACCTGATCACCGCCACCAAACTGGGACTGTTGAGTGTAGTTGGTGCCCCATTGGTTGCCGCCGAGGGAGCGCTGAGAACGGTGCGCTTTGTCACCGATCCCCGGACGGGTGAGCAAATTCCCGTGGAGGTGGCCTATGAGCGAGGTATAGTGTCTCGGGATCAACTGCAGCGCGGACGATCCTTTGACAGTGAACCGTCGACGACGACGACTGTTGAGGAAAAGGTGGTCGTTCTACAGCGTATGCGGAAGATCATTTTGAAGCCAAAGGATGCCCAGCGCAAGGGAATCATCGATGAGGAGACCTGCCAGATACTGGAAAACACTAGCAACTTCACCAATCCCAAGGGCGAAGTGGTCAACATAAGCGAGGCTCTGAATACAGGACTAATTGATGGCCGTCGTGGTAAAATTGTTGATCCACAAAGCAATAAAGTGCTTAATTTCCGCCAAGCCGTCGAACAAAAGATTCTCGATCCCGAGCAAACCAATCACATACTCATGCCGTTGGCCAAGAGCTTGTCCGTGCCGAGATTGGCGGCTCAGGGATTAATAGATCCCCAAACCCAAACCATTGTACATCCAGAGAGTGGCTATCCACTAAGCATTCACGAGGCAATTGTGTGCGAGGTCCTGGATCCGCAATCATTACTGCGCAAGCCCGAGAAATGTACCCTGGAGGAGGCAATCACCAAAGGCATTGTCAACGCCGATGATTCCACATTCAGCTACAAGAACAAGACCCTCAACATCACCGAAGCCATCGAAGCTAAACTCTTCGATCCCAGCTACGATCAGCATAAATCCAAGGTGGATATTCCGCCGGTGGGCATGATCTTCCCAGTGGCAGTCGAAAAGAGCCTCGTGGAGCCGACAAAGCGTGTGGTTCTGCATCCCAGCACAAAGAAGGCACTTCCCATTAAACAAGCCATTGAAGAGAACTTCATAATGTCCATTCCCTATGCCCCCAAGCCGGATGCCATCGAGGTGGTGCCCGCCTTGGAGCGAGGACTCATCGATGTGGCAGCCCAAACGCTGACTGTTCCAACTACTGGAGAACGTCTGCCCCTACGCCAGGCCATGGAGAACGGTGTGCTGGTGGTGAAACATCTTTCCGACTTTGTGGTGACCCAGAAACCCATTCCCAAGACAGAGATAATGGAGACAGTTCGAGCCGTTCACACCGTGACCACCAAGACCATTGAACTGATGCAAGGCTACGTGCTCATCTCTAACAACGAGGTGCAGAATGTTAACACCGGAGAAGTATGTAGCTTGGAAGAGGCTAAGGAGCTTGGAATCCTGCGCGAGGAGTCCACAACTCGTGAGACCAAGGCGGCAGCGGGAGAGAGTCCTGAAGCTGTTGCAAATCTTCCCACGAGCAGCGATCAAACTGTTGTAGTGGAGGAGCGAACGCAGACAGTGGTGGTCAGCTCGGACACTCATAAGCAGGAAATGCAAGTGGTCAGCACAACGCAGTCCACAAAGGAAATCCCCATTCAAACTGTGACCGAAATCAATGCAAAGAGCAGCAAGGAGCCGTCGAAGACTTTGCAAAATGTTAAAGATGCCGCCAAGATGGGAGCACTGGGAGTGATTGCAGCTCCAGTGCTGGCCGGAGGAGCCCTCGTAAGCGGCGTTAAGAGCCTCATCAAGTCTGTGAAGTCTCCCAGTGAAGATGCCAAGACTACCAAGCAACCAGAACAACCTCAAACCTCCTTTATTGACCAGGAACGCCGCAATGTGCCACAGCCGCAACAAGTGCCAACGGAGGTGGATAATCTCCTCAGCGAAACAGAGAATTTCATTAGCTCGACAACTGCCAACTTTATAGCTAACGAACAGCAGCAGCCGGGCAAACCTCAGGAGCCTTCTACGGTGGAGTCAACGAGCACTCTGACCACCACAACAGTCACAACAATTACTACCTCAAAAACAGTAACAGAATCTGGTGATCAGGAACCAGTTGTGGTTGAAGATGTAAAGACCACCACAACTGTGGAGGAGAAGCCAGTGACGGAGCAAGTCTCTGAGGAGCCAAAGAAGTTGCCAGAAGCAGAAATTGATATTGTTAAAGTAACTGAAACTGTCACTACAGTGACAAGTAAGGAGTCGACACCAGACAAGACAGTGCCAACGGAAGCAGCTGCTCAGAAACCGGCAGCACAGCCTGTTAAGAAAGAAGCAAGTCCAAAGCTAGCAGAGAAAGAGCCTAGCCCGGAATCAGTTGAGAAGGACAGTACTCACAAACCAGTTATAAGGGACACTACTCCTGAGCCACTTAAGAAGGACACTGCTCCTGAGGCAGTTAAGAAGGACACTACTCCTGAGCCACTTAAGAAAGACACAACTCCTGAGCCTGAGAAGGACACTACTCCTGAGCCAGTTAAGAAGGACAGTACTCCCGAGCCAGTTCAGAGGAAGGAAACAACTGTCGAGACAATTACAGAACAAATACCAGAGCCAGTTAAGAAGGAGAAAACTCCTGAGCCAGCTGATAAGGAACCTTCCCCAGAACCAACAACAAAACCAGAACCCAAACCAAGAACGGCTAAAAGGGAGGAGATATCAGAAATTGAGCCACCTTTCACGGCCCCACTGGCTCCATTCGAAGGACCTACCTCTGAGACAAAGATTACAGAAGTAACAACCGAAATTCAAGAACCTGTCACAAGTTCAGAAACTATCACAACTATTACAACAACAGTAAGAACAATAGAAGAACAACCGACGATTCAGGAAGTTACAGTCACCCAAAAGTCGGAGCCAGAGAAGATTGTGGATGCAGAGATCAATGAACCAATAATTCAAGACCCCGCTGAAGTGGAGCAACCTAGTGAGACCACTGACGAACCCCCTACCACAATTGTGCTAGAAGAAAGGGTGATCACTATCGAAGAGCCAACCATTACGGAATCTACAGTGACAACTACAACCATTACCACAACAACCAAGACCACTGCCAATGATGGACAGCTGCCACAGGAGACTGTGGTCACTGAAACAGTGAAAGAGACGCCTGTTCAGGAACCAATTAAACAACAGACAGAAACTGTAACCACAAAGACAACTATCACGAGTGAAGAAAAGCAACCCCAACAGCCTGGTGATCCCGAACAGATCAGTCAACCGGCTTCGGACAAACATCAATCCGTGGTCGATTTCATTGAGCGCGAAAAGGGGCCTCAGGAAGTACCGGCAACAGGTAGTAACATAATGCAGAATGTCAAGGATGTCGCCAAGTTAGGCGCCTTGGCCATTGTGGGAGCACCTGTGCTTGCCGGCAAGGCTATAGTGGATGCCCTGACCACAGAAAAGACACCGAAGCCAGGACAGACCTCGTCCCAAGTGGTAACCGAATATGTAGAAGAGCTACCAAGTGAGGTATTCTCCACTGGCAGCACCACACTAACCACTAAAGTGACCACTACCACGACCACAATCACAACAAGTGCAGATGGTACACCGGAAGATGAGGCCCGGGATGTGGTGGAAATGCCAGCTCAAACTGTGGAAACCACCATCAAACGAGAGGTGCCAAAGACACTGGCCATAGGGGATGCTATTTCCCAGAAACTTATCAGCCCCGATGAGTGCCAGGTGATTGTGGACGGTGAACAGCAGTCTCAGACCGTGTCCACACTGCTCAAGGAGGAGCAGCTTAGTCCCTTGGACGAAGTGCAGATCATTGACGACAAACTTATTGTGCTGCAGCAGATAACCTACCTGGTGGATGTGGACACCGAACTGACGGTCGAGAACCTGAGCGATCTGAACATCTACGATCCCGAGAATCAGTATTTCATTGATCCCAACACTGGCCAGAAAATCTCCTTCCACACCCTTGTCTTTGACATGAACATTTTCAATCCGGAGACCATTTTGGTGAAGAACTTCAGCACCGGCAAATACGAGACACTTACAACGGCTCTGGAGCGTCCACTGCTGGACAGGCACACGGGACACATGGTCGATCCCAAGACAGGCAAGAAGATTCCCTTCTTCGAGTGCATTGCCCGCGAGTGGATAATCCGCTCCAATCCCGAGGAGCAGCGACCGTCGGGCATCGAGAACGTGACGATCGACACCCAGACAGGACAGGTGGTGCTTGACGATGGTCGGGTTTGCTCCATTGTTGAGGCCATCAACAGTGGCAAGCTGGACATTCAGTCGATATCGGTGCGCGACCCAGTCAGCGGTGAGGTGATTCCCCTGCGTATGGCAATTGAGTTGGGGGTGGTGGACATGCAGGCGGGCACGGTTATAGACATTCAGACGCTTAAGGAGATCCCCATGGAGCTGGCCTTCCAGCTAGGCTTCCTGGTGCCCGGCGCACGTAAGCCAATCTCCTTGGAGGCGGCCGTCCGCAAGGGTCTGTATGACCCCGAGACAGGCAAACTCTTCGACTCGGAGAGTCAGAACCAAGTCGATGTGCAAAAGTCCATTGAAATCGGTCTAGTAGACCCGAAGATATCCCTGATTGTGGATACGGTAACCAAGAAGGAGGTGAAGCTGGACTGCGCCATCGAAGATGACTTGGTGCTGCCCGCCACGGGTCAGATCAAGGACAACAAGAACAACACGCTGGTGCCCTTCGATGTCGGTGTGCAGCAGCGTCTGCTGAAGACAGACAGCGTCACCTGGAGCCTGCCGGAGGTGCTGCAGCGCGAATACTACATGCCCAGCACCGGCAAGGTCCTCAATCCAGTCACCGGCGAGGAGATCCTCCTCCAACAAGCCATTGAAATGGGTTTCGTGGAACTGGACACGACACTGGTCAAGGACGCCGATCACGACAAGATCGTGCCGGGCAAAGAGGCGGCCAAGGTGGGTCTGCTGGACACGGTGCGTGGCACGCTCAGTTCACCCAACATCAGCCTCGACGAGGCCTTCGTCAAGGGCTATCTGATCAGCACGAAGAAGCCGCTGTCCCTGGTCGATTGCCTGCTGCGTGGTCTTTACGATCCTTCGACAGCCAAGTTCACCATCGACGACAAGCAGCTGGACCTTAAGTCGGCCATTGCCCAGAAGCTCATCAATCCCGAGGAGCTGGTGCTGCTCGACCCCAAGACAGAGTCTATCATTTCCATAACCGAGGCCATTGCCAAGGGTTATCTGGACCCGATTGGCGGATATGTGATCAATCCGTATGCCTCCACCAAGTTGTCCCTCCACGAAGCCCTGGAGAATCGGATTCTCATTCCGCCCAAGCGCAAGCGCAGCCTGCCGGACGCCGTCTACCGGGGTCTGTACGATCCCAAGACGGGCCAGTTCAGCAATACGGTGACCCGCGAGAAGCTCACAACTGAACGTGCCATTCGTAGGGGCATCCTCGATCCCGATTCGACGGTCGTCAATGTGGGCTCTGGCCAGATCATTCCGTTCGGAGTGGCCACAGAGACCGGTATCGTGGACAGTAGGCAGGGAACGGTGAGGGATGCCGACGACAATCCCATTGACTTTAAGGAGGCCTTCGATCGCGGTGTCTTAGTCGAAGCCAAGAAGCCACTGCGCCTCATCGAGGCTGTGGTCAAGAACGTCTATGATGAGGTCGACGGCCACTTTGTGGACCCCAAGTCGGGCGAGAAACTGAACTTTGCCGAGGCCCTGAACACCAACTTGTTGGACGAGCACAGTGTGCAGATCAGGGACTTCAAGACGGGTCTTTACAAGCAACTGAACCTGACGCACGCCAAGGACACGGGCATTATTGATGCCCAGAACTCGAAGCTACTGTACAACAACCAGACAATGACCCTCAAGCACGCCTTCGACATTGGCATCCTAATGGATGTCAATGCGCCCATCAGCATTCAGCGGGCGATCCATCAGGGACTGTTCGACGACAAGACCGGCAAGCTGAGCGATCCCCGTAGCGGGCGCCAGATCACCCTGCTCGAGAGCATGCGCAGCTTCGTCATCAATCCGCACCTGCCGTGCTACTTCGATGAGCAGAACGAGCAGATGTACTCCCTGAGCGAGACCTGTCGCAATGGCATCATCAACAGAAGGGAAGGTGTCTTCCGGGAGCCGGGCAGCAGCAGCTTTGTGCCCCTTGGCGAGGCCCTCAGCCTGGGTCTGATCGTGGACATTGAGAATGCCGGCTTCGGCCTGTACGAGCTGCTGTCCATGGGTTTCTATGATGTGAACACCCGCAAGGTTCTGCACCCGGTCACGAATCGCAAACTCAACCTGAACGAAGCCTGTGTCGAGGATGTGGTTAGCCTGTCCTCCAGTTTGGTGAAGCACCACGAGAGTGGCAAGTACCTGCGTCTGGCAAATGCCATCAAGGAGCAGTTGATCGATGATTCCAGGGGAGTCTATAATTTGGGCAGTGAACAGCTTGATCTGCAGGCAGCTAGGTCCCGGGGCTTGATTGTGTCCAACCGTCGTCTGCTTAGCCTTGAACTCGTCCTGCGCCAGCAGCTTTACCGCCCCGAAACGGGCAAATTCTGCGATCCGACAACCGGCGAGTATCTCGACCTGATCGAGGCCATTCACTCGGGCTTCATAGATCCCGCGACGACCGTGTTTAAGAACCAGCTCACCGGCAAGGAGCTTCCGCTAGCCGAAGCCATTGAGAACGGGGACATTGACGTGACCAAGGGTAGGGTATTCGATCCCAAGTCCAAGTCCGCCTACAACTATGACGTGGCACTCGCGCGGGGTATTCTCGTGACCGTTGTCCGTCCGCTGACCGACCGCAGCGAGGTGGTTCGCCGGCAGGACAGCGTCGAATTGTTGGGACAGACGCCCGTGAGCGTTGTGATTAGCAAGCCGCGCGAAATGTCGCTCGAGGAGGCCATCCGTTACAACATAATCGATCCCAAGACCGCGCTCGTTCGCGATTTCGATAGCTTCAAGTTCCTGCCGTACTCGGTGGCCGTGGAACGCGGTCTCGTGGACACCACCAAGCGCACACTCGTCGATCCCAAGGCCCTGTACTTTGCCTTCGATCCCACTTTAATTGTTTACGTCCGTGAGCCGGTCACCTTTGACCAGGCGGCCGAGTCCAAGTGCCTGGACTTGCAGACCGGAATGCTGACCTATGTGCCAGCCAGTGGACCGGGATCCGCACCAGTGCCAGCACCAGCCAACGACGACAGCGCAAACGACTCGCTGACTGTCATCGAAACGCCCAAGGTATACACGCTCAAGGAGGCCGCCAGTGCGGGCGTAATCGATCCCGATTCCGCCCTGGTCAAGGATCTGGCCAAGGCCAAGCTGGTCCGGTTGCCGGAGGCCTTCCGCAAGGGCCTGATGGATGCCAACAAGGCGAACGTACTGAACACGCAGACCTCCAAGCTCTGCACCCTGCAGGAGGCCTACGAGAGTGGCCTGATCTGCACGCCCAAGCGATCATTCGGTTTGCTAGAAGCCATCACCTTTAACCTGTACAACCCGACCAACGGCTGCCTAGTTGATCCCTTCCAAATGCATCCCGACATCATTCGACGCCGCAAGTTCACCCTGGCCGAGGCCATTGGCTCGGGTCTGGTGGATCCCTCGTCGACGGTGGTGCGGGACCCCAACAGTGGGGTCATTGTCCCACTAGCGGCTGCCATTGGCAGCGGGCTGATCGATGCCACCGAGGGCCGTCTGACCGATGCCAGTGAGCCGAAGAACAGCCTGGACCTGGTGAAGGCCGCCGAGAAGGGTCTGCTCCTGCCGGCAGAACAGAGGGTAAGTGTCAGTCCAGGCAAGCTGGTGTACTTTCTTTCAATTTCCAAACCGGAAACGGAACTGCGAATGCAACAAATTCACTGAAATTTTACTTGCAAGAACAAATTACAGCAAAATTATTCTAATTCTAAATTCACAAAAGCTTTGTTCGTGGCATGTTTTGGTATATATTATTTACTCTATCGATTGATTTCGATTTTCGTTAAGACTTTTTTTGATCAGCGCGCTGTCTTCTCTCTCAAAACCTTCTTTCTGTCTATCTCTGAACCTAAAACTCGATCTCATCTCTCAGACTAACCAAGATGTGAGCTTTTCGAAAAAAAAGAAAAGACATCATATTCAGCATTCTTACTTTGCAAATCATATTTATTATTATTATTTTGCAAATCTCTTATTATTGCAGCGCATGGCATTCAGTTTAATACATGTTCTATATATTTTTCGCTGAGCTCGCGACAGCAGCCACTAAATAATGCAATCTCAGAGTCAGCAAGTACATCCACTGATCACACACATCCATAAACTCGTACATCGATCGCGCTTTGTCCGGCCGAAGAGCCATTATGTGTCATACTCCTCCGCATAAATGACGTCGGCAATATCTAGGACAACATGTTCAATACTCTCTATATACATATATATATACTCTCTTGACTTGTCTATAACACTAGCATACGAATCTCTCTTCCATTCGAATTCGCACACATGCACATACTCCTTCTCGTCTCTTTATATTCTGTACTCTATATAGTGTATCCCTACCCCAGGCAGTATATATATTTACGTAGGATAATTATCCTTTTCAGAGCAAACTGTAACGATATCTTTACAGTTACAGTTTGGTCTTAATTCGTATTTCTTTGCTCTTAGTTTTGGACTAAGGTAATGTTTCCGTTTCCAACCCCCAGGCTTTAGTTTAGTTTATTATTTTTGATACATTTTGTTTAAATACTAATTTTCTACCTATTTTCAGCATACAAATATTTTTTACATTTATATTATTTCGTTTGCAGTTTTTTTAATTTAAAAAAAAGAAACCCAAACCAAATACCAAACAAAAATTAACACTAACCGAAGAAACAATAAAAACCAAACCCAAACCCATTAAACCGTAGTTAGTACTAAAAGTAAAAACAACTCGTAGTTGCTAGTCCCCAGCAGTAGTAGTGCTCGTAAAGCTTGGTGTTTGTTTATGTCTTGATTATAACTCTGGTTTATGTTTACCGCTTTTATTAACTTGACTTTAGTTTTAATGCCTGCCATAAACCAAACCGCTTTTGCCCTATGTCTCTGCTTCAACCAACAAATCTATGTGTTCTTTCAGCTATCTTTGTGTTCTTAATTTAATATATATATATTTTGTGTTTCATTTATCGACATTTATATATAGACGAAATTTATGAAATCTGAAATATCAACAAAACCCTCTATATAGCGACCCGTATCGAGCTAAGATTTTCCCCCTCTGTTTCTGCAAGATTCTAATGAGTTTGTTGTCTCTGCCCTTCCGCGATTCGCGCCCCTGTAGCAAGCAGTATTCGAGAAGTTCAACATGTGCGAGGAGAATGTGAACGATCTGTTGAAATGGGTCACCACTGTGGAACAGAAAATCTCAAGTGTCGGCGGACCTCGCGAGAAGATCGATGAGCTGCGCAACCAGATAAATGCTCTCAAGGTGAGTGTACGCTTGCTTAACTTTGATTTTAAAGAAATCTAAAACAGAATTATCCTTCCCACAGCAAATCAAGGATGAGATTGAGTCCCAGCAGCGACCGGTGGCCACTTGTCTGGAGCAAATCCGTCAGATTGTGCTCACCGGTGGCGATGTCCTGTCTGCCCCCGAAGTTACCACCCTGGAGAACTCTGGCCGAGAGCTGCGTTCCCGCGTGGATCGCGTCAACGATCGCACTGTGCGCCTGCTCCGTCGCTTGGAGGCTGGCCGCGATGAGCTGACCAAGCTGCGCAGCGAGCTGGACATCTTCTCCGACTGGCTGCAAGTGGCCCGGCGCACGCTCGAAGACAAGGAGCGCTCCCTGTCCGACTTGACGCGCCTGCCCTCGCAGGCCGATTCCGTGCGGGAGTTTGTCAGCGACGTGATTGGCCACCAGGCCGATCTGCGCTTCATCACCATGGCCGCCCAGAAGTTTGTGGACGAGAGCAAGGAGTTCCTGGCCATTCTCAACGATTTCCGTACCTCGCTGCCCGAGCGACTGCCCCATGTGGAGCCGTTGTCCAGTGCCGAGAGTCCCATCCGGCAGGAGGTGTCGCTGGTCTCGGCGCAGTACAAGGATCTGCTGAACCGTGTCAACGCTCTGCAAGATCGCGTCTCTGGCTTGGGCGGACGTCAACGGGAGTACCAGGATGCCTTGGACAAGGCCAACGAGTGGCTGAGGAGTGCGCATCCGCGTGTCTCGCGCATCATCTCCGAGCCGATAGCCGGCGACCCGAAGGGAGTCCAGGACCAGATGAACGAGGCCAAGGCTCTGCACAACGAGCTCCTCTCCAGTGGCCGGCTGGTGGACAATGCCCAGCAGGCGCTCGACAATCTGCTGCGCAGTCTGGGCGGTCAACTCAGTCCCATGGAGATCAACCAGCTGGAGCTGCCCATTGCCGATTTGAAGAACAACTACCAGCAGCTGCTGGACAGCCTCGGCGAGCACTGCAAGACTCTGGACAAGACCCTGGTGCAGTCGCAGGGCGTGCAGGATGCTTTGGACAGTCTCGTCGGATGGGTTAACCAGGCCGAGGACAAGTACAAGCTGAACCTGCGCCCCGCCTCGCTCATCAAGGAGCGTCTGCAGGAGCAGATCCGCGAGCACAAGGTGCTGCTGGCCGATCTTCAGTCCCACCAGGCGAGCATCGACAGCGTCCAAATCTCGGCCAAGCATCTGCTGGCCAGCGCCTCGAATGCCCGCATTGCCAAGAAGGTGGAATCGAATCTGAACGACGTGACCGGCAAGTTCGAGAAGCTCTACGAGAAGGCCAACAAGCGTGGCGAGTTCCTGGACGACGTGTACAACCGGCTCAGCAGGTATCTGGACGAGATCAGCACCGTGGAGCAGCGCATGGCCAGTCTACAGGAGGCGCTCGATAGCCGCGAGACCAGCCTGCTGTCCACCGAGGAGCTGGCTCGCCGCATGAACGAGCTGTCGCGCGAAAAGGATCAGCTGGCGCCGCAGTTCGAGGACTGTGTGCGCAGCGGCAAGGATCTGATTAGCCTGCGCGATGTCACCGACACTGGAGCTCTGCGTGACCGCATCAAGGCGTTGGAATCTCAGTGGCGCAACATCAACATCAGCATCGATGAGCGCGCCAAGCTGTCCAAGCAGAAGGCCGAGCAGCAGCTGGCCTACGAGGGCCTCAAGGATCAAGTGCTCTCCTGGCTCTCCAGCACGGAGGCGCGCGTGAACGGCCTCTCGCCGGTGGCCATCGACCTGGACAGGATCAAGCAGCAGCACGACGAGCTGAAGCCCATATGCAAGGATTACCGCGACTATGCCCCAACCATTGACAAGATCAACGACATTGGGGCCCAGTACGATGCCCTGATCCGCCCCGAGAGCCCCGCCTCGCGCAAACGCTCCACCTACAGCCCGATCAAGCGGGCCAGCCCGCTGCGCCGCATGTCCGGAGACGCCAGAAGCCCCAGCCCCACCAAGGGAGGCATCCTGTCGCCACTATCGACTGGTTCCAGTGGATTCGGTAGCCGCAGGTCCTCCCAGGACGGTTTCCAGCTCTCGGAGCTGTCTCCGGTGCAGCAGCAGCTGAGCGAGATCAACAACCGCTACGGGCTGATCGGCGTCCGCCTCAACGATCGCCAGCACGAGCTGGACAATCTGAGCGAGGAGCTGCGCAAGCAGTACGAGAACCTCAAGGGACTCGCCCAGTTCCTGGAGCGCATCCAGCGCCAGGTGCCCAAGGAGTCCGTGTCCAACAAGGACGAGGCCGAGCGCTGCATCAAGCAGGCGCGCAAGATCCTCGAGGACATGTACGAGAAGCAGAGCCTGCTGGACACCACCAAGGCCCAGGTCAAGGACATCTTGCGCCGCAAGTCCGATGTGCCCGGCGCAGAGCAGCTGCGTCTGGAGAACGACAACATCCAGGAGAAGTGGAAGAATCTCAACGACATCTGCAAGAGCCGCATCGCCTTCGCCGAGAAGCTGCGCGACTTCCTGGACACGCATGGCAACCTGAAGAGCTGGCTGGACAGCAAGGAGCGCATGCTGACGGTGCTGGGCCCCATCTCTTCGGATCCCCGCATGGTCCAGAGCCAGGTGCAGCAGGTGCAGGTGCTCCGCGAGGAGTTCCGCACCCAGCAGCCGCAGCTGAAGCACTTCCAGGAGCTGGGACACGATGTGGTCGACCACTTGGCCGGCACTCCCGATGCCCAGGCCGTCGAAGTGAAGCTCAAGGACATCCTGGGCAAGTGGGAGGATCTGGTGGGCAAGCTGGACGATCGTGCCAACAGCTTGGGCGGAGCTGCCGACAGCTCCAAGGAGTTCGATGCGGCCGTCAATCGTCTGCGCGAGGCGCTGCAAAACATCAGCGACAACCTGGACGCCCTGCCCTCGGACGGCGATCACCAGGAGAATCTGCGCAAGATCGAGAATCTGGAGCGTCAGCTGGAGGGTCAGCGTCCGCTCTTGGCCGACGTAGAGCAATCCGCCGCCACGCTGTGCAACATTCTCGGCGATCCCGCCTCGCGTGCCGATGTCAACTCTCGCGTGGCTGCCCTGGAGAAGCAGTATCTGGCTCTCCAGAAGAAACTGGACACCAAGAAGGCCGAAACGGAGGCGTCGCTGCGTGACGGTCGTCACTTTGCCGAGAACTGCTCCAAGACCCTAGGCTGGCTGGGAGGAGAGCTCTCCAACCTGACCGACCGCCTGCTGGTCTCTGCCCACAAGCCGACGCTGCAGCACCAGATCGACACCCACGAGCCCATCTACCGCGAGGTGATGGCCCGCGAGCACGAGGTAATCATGCTGATCAACAAGGGCAAGGATCTGTCCGATCGCCAGCAGGATCGCGGAGTGAAGCGCGACCTGGATCGCATCCAGCAGCAGTGGGAGAAACTGCGTCGCGAGGCTGTCGATCGCCACACGCGGCTGCAGACGTGCATGGAGCACTGCAAGAAGTACTCGCAGACCTCGGAGACCTTCCTCGCCTGGCTGCGCACCGCTGAGGACAAGCTGGCCGATCTCACGCCCGGCGTGCTGTCCAAGGCGAAGCTGGAGACGCGTCTGCGTGACCTGCAGACCTTCCGCAGCGAGGTTTGGAAGCATTCCGGTGAGTTCGAGAACACCAAGGGACTGGGCGAGACCTTCCTCACCAGCTGCGACATCGACAAGGAGCCGATCAAGGCCGAGCTGCAGGACATACGCGATCGCTGGGAGAAGCTGAACAACGATCTGATTGCCCGTGCCCATGAGATCGAGAACTGCTCGCGTCGCCTGGGCGACTTCAACGATGAGTTGCGCAATCTGGACCACTCGTTGGGTCGCTGCGAGGATCGCCTTGCTGCCCACGACGCCTTGGGCGGAGCTGCCAAGGATCCCAAGCTTCTGGAGCGCGTTAAGGCCATTCGCGAGGAGCTCACCAATCTGAGCAAGCCGCTGCAGTCGCTGAAGGCCTTGGCCAAGGACATCAGTGCCGAGGCTCGAGCCGCCGGCGGTGATGCCGATCACTTGACCAGCGAAGTCGACGGCTTGGCCGATCGCATGTCGGAGCTGCAGGGACGCCTGGATGATCGCTGCGGTGAGCTGCAGTCGGCGGCCACCGCCGTCTCCCAGTTCAACGAACAAATGAAGAGTTTGGGCATCGACCTCAACGATCTGGAGACGGAAATCGAGAAGCTCTCGCCTCCGGCCCGCGAGATCAAGATCGTTCAGCAGCAAATCGATGATGTTGGCAAGATCCAGCATAAATTGGATCGCCTTGTGGGTCGCCTGGAGGATGCTGACCGCGCCGCTGACGTCTTGGTGGATGCAGGATTCTCTGCGGACACCACCCAGACGCGTGAGCAAATCTCCACGCTGCGCAAGACCCTGGGTCGCTTGGATAACCGAGTGCGCGATCACGAGGAGAATCTCCAGGCCACGTTGAAGGCTCTGCACGAGTTCTACGACATCCAGTCGCAGACTATGGACGACATCCAGGACGTCAGCGATGAGTTCAAGCGCATGAAGCCCGTGGGCTCGGAACTGGATCAGATTCGTCGTCAGCAGGAGGACTTCCGCAACTTCAGGGAGCGCAAGGTTGAGCCGCTGGCCGTGAACATTGACAAGGTTAACATGGCCGGACGGGATCTGGTGCGTTCGGCTGGCAGCGGTGTCTCCACCGCGACCATTGAGAAGGATCTGGAGAAGCTGAACGACCGCTGGAACGACCTGAAGGAGCGCATGAACGAACGCGATCGTCGCCTGGACGTGGCCCTGCTGCAATCTGGCAAGTTCCAGGAGGCGCTGGCCGGTCTCTCCAAGTGGCTCAGTGACACCGAGGAGATGGTGGCCAACCAGAAGCCGCCCAGCTCCGACTACAAGGTGGTGAAGGCCCAGCTGCAGGAGCAGAAGTTCCTTAAGAAGATGCTCCTGGATCGCCAGAACTCGATGGGTTCGCTGGCCAATCTCGGCAAGGAGGTGGCCAATCACTGCGAGCCCGCCGAACGGGCCTCCATTGAGAAGCAGCTCAACGATCTGATGAAGCGATTCGATGCCCTCACCGACGGCGCCGAGCAGCGTGAGCTGGACCTGGAGGAGGCCATGGAGGTGGCCAAGCGTTTCCACGACAAGATCAGCCCCCTCGAGCTCTGGCTGGACAACACCGAGCGTTCGGTGAAGGCCATGGAGCTGATACCCACCGACGAGGAGAAGATCCAGCAGCGCATCCGCGAGCACGATCGCCTGCACGACGAGATCCTGGGCAAGAAGCCCGACTTCACGGATCTCGCCGATGTGGCCGCCCAGCTGATGCACTTGGTCAGCGACGAGGAGGCCGTCAATCTCGGCGAGAAGGTGCGCGGCGTCACCGAGCGTTACACCGGCTTGGTGGATGCCAGCGACAACATCGGCGCTCTGCTCTCCGAGTCCCGCCAGGGACTGCGCCACTTGGTCCTCAGCTATCAGGATCTGGTGGCCTGGATGGAGAGCATGGAGGCGGAGCTGAAGCGCTTCAAGTCCGTGCCCGTCTACGCCGAGAAGTTGTTGGAGCAGATGGACCATCTGCTGGAGCTGAACGAGAACATTGCCGGCCACGCATCGAATGTGGAATCCACTGTGGAGTCCGGGGCCGAGCTGATGAAGCACATTTCCAACGACGAGGCCATCCAACTGAAGGACAAACTGGACTCCCTGCAGCGGCGCTACGGAGACCTAACGAATCGTGGCGGAGATCTGCTGAAGAGCGCCCAGAATGCCCTGCCCTTGGTGCAGCAATTCCACGAGGCGCACAACCGCCTCGTCGAGTGGATGCAGAGTGCCGAGGCTGCCCTAGCGCCCAGCGAGCCCCGCCAGGCGGACGTGCTCCGTCTGGAGGGTGAACTGGCCGACATGCGCCCCATTCTGGACACCATCAACTTGGTGGGTCCGCAGCTGTGCCAGCTGTCGCCCGGCGAGGGTGCCGCCACCATCGAGAGCATTGTGACCCGCGATAACCGTCGCTTCGACTCGATTGTGGAGCAAATCCAACGCAAGGCCGAGCGCCTGCATCTGAGCAATCAGCGGGCCAAGGAGGTGACCGGCGACATTGACGAGCTGCTCGAGTGGTTCCGCGAAATGGACACCACGCTGCGCGAGGCCGATCCGCCGGCCATGGAGCCCAAGCTGGTGCGCGCCCAGTTGCAGGAGCATCGTTCCATCAACGACGACATCTCCAGCCAGAAGGGACGCGTGCGTGACGTGACAGCTGCCTCCAAGAAGGTGCTCCGCGAGTCCCCGCAGAGCGAGAACACTGCCACTCTGCGCGAGAAGCTCGATGACCTCAAGGAGATCGTCGACACCGTGGCCCAGCTGTGCAGCGAGCGTCTGGGCATCCTGGAACAGGCCCTGCCTCTGTCCGAGCACTTTGCCGACTCGCATCAGGGACTCACCACCTGGCTGGACGACATGGAGCAGCAGATCTCGCGACTGAGCATGCCAGCGCTGCGTCCCGACCAGATCACCCTGCAGCAGGACAAGAACGAGCGACTGCTTCAGTCGATTGCCGAGCACAAGCCGCTGCTGGACAAGCTGAACAAGACGGGCGAGGCCTTGGGCTCCCTGGTGGCCGACGAGGACAGTGCCAAGATCAATGAGATCCTCGACACGGACAATGCCCGGTATGCCGCCCTCCGCCTGGAGCTGCGCGAACGCCAGCAGGCGCTGGAAAGTGCCCTGCAGGAGTCCAGCCAGTTCTCCGACAAGCTGGAGGGCATGCTGCGTGCCTTGGCCAACACCGTGGATCAGGTCAATCAGCTGGATCCCCTGTCCGCCCTGCCGCAGAAGATTCGCGAACAGATCGAGGACAACGATGCGCTGATGGACGATCTGGACAAGCGTCAGGATGCCTTCAGTGCCGTCCAGCGGGCGGCCAACGATGTGATCGCCAAGGCGGGCAACAAGTCCGATCCCGCCGTGCGTGACATCAAGGCCAAGCTGGAGAAGCTCAACAATCTGTGGAACGATGTGCAGAATGCCACCAAGAAGCGCGGCAGCTCGCTGGACGACATTCTCAGCGTGGCGGAGCCGTTCTGGAAGCAGCTGAACAGCGTGATGAAGACTCTAAAGGATCTGGAGGAGACTCTGTCCTGCCAGGAGCCACCGGCGGCCCAGCCGCAGGACATTAAGAAGCAGCAAGTGGCCCTGCAGGAGATCCGTCACGAAATTGACCAGACCAAGCCCGAGGTGGAGCAGGTGCGTCGTCACGGCAGCAACCTGATGAACATGTGCGGCGAACCGGACAAGCCCGAGGTGAAGAAGCACATCGAGGATCTGGACAACGCGTGGGACAACATCACGGCGCTGTATGCCAAGCGCGAGGAGAATCTCATCGATGCCATGGAGAAGGCCATGGAGTTCCACGAGACGCTGCAGAACCTGCTCAAGTTCCTCACCAAGGCCGAGGACAAGTTTGCCCATCTCGGAGCCGTGGGTTCGGACATTGATGCCGTCAAGCGACAGATTGAGCAGCTCAAGTCGTTCAAGGATGAAGTCGATCCGCATATGGTTGAAGTAGAAGCATTAAACAGGTAAGGAATTTAATTGGTTTTCATAGATTCACCTTTAAATCTCTTAAATATGATATCTATAATGTTCCATTAATGCCGTGTGTGGTGTCGTATCTCAACGTGTGAATTGGCAGAGGTCTCCAAAGGCAAGATAGTTTCCAAAAAATCTCTCGTTCGTTCGTTCGTTCGTTCGTTGTTGTGAATATTGAATAGTATTTTTAAGTGCCTGCTGATGCCGCTGCAGAGATTCCAGGAGTGACCCTAGAATCTCCAAGCTGAGCTAAGCAGGAGCATGTTGTACCCGTTGCATGTTATGCAAAACAAAGACACAAAATACGTTTGCCATGAACTCATTTTTGCGCTTGCTTTTGCCACACCTGTTTTTTCTTTTGGTTCTGTTAAGTTCCTTGGCTAATCCTTGATATGCTCTTACAGACAAGCTGTGGAACTGACGGAACGCACTTCACCCGAGCAGGCGGCATCGATCCGCGAACCCCTGTCGGTGGTTAATCGTCGCTGGGAGGCACTACTCCGAGGCATGGTCGAGCGCCAGAAGCAACTGGAGCACGCCCTGCTGCACTTGGGTCAATTCCAGCATGCCCTCAACGAGCTGCTGGTCTGGATTAACAGGACAGACGGAACCTTGGATCAACTGAAACCGGTAATATGGAAAATTTTGATATAAACATAGATACTTATACCTTAATCTTGACCTTTCCAGATTCCCGGCGATCCACAACTCCTGGAAGTTGAACTGGCCAAGCTTAAGGTTCTGGCCAACGACATTCAGGCCCATCAGAACTCCGTGGACACGCTTAACGATGCCGGCAGGCAGTTGATTGAAACGGAAAAGGGCTCCGTGGAGGCATCCACCACGCAGGAGAAGCTGCGCAAGCTGAACAACGAGTGGAAGCAGCTGCTGCAGAAGGCCAGCGATCGCCAGCACGAGCTGGAGGAGGCGTTGCGCGAAGCGCACGGTTACATTTCCGAGGTTCAGGACATCTTAGGCTGGCTGGGCGATGTGGACGCCGTGATTGGAGCCAGCAAGCCCGTCGGTGGACTCCCCGAGACCGCCACCGAGCAACTGGAGCGCTTCATGGAGGTGTACAACGAGTTGGACGAGAACCGGCCCAAGGTGGAGACGATTCAGGCGCAGGGCCAGGAGTATATCAAGCGTCAGAACCAGATGAAGGTCTCCTCGAGCAATCTGCAGCATACACTGCGTACTCTGAAGCAGCGCTGGGATGCCGTCGTATCCCGGGCGTCAGACAAGAAGATCAAACTGGAGATTGCCCTCAAGGAGGCCACCGAGTTCCACGACACTCTGCAGGCCTTCGTCGAGTGGCTAACGCAGGCCGAGAAGCTGCTGTCCAACGCTGAGCCCGTTTCGCGCGTCCTGGAGACCATCCAGGCGCAGATGGAGGAGCACAAGGTGCTGCAGAAGGACGTGAGCACCCATCGCGAGGCCATGCTGCTGCTGGACAAGAAGGGAACGCACCTGAAGTACTTCAGCCAGAAGCAGGACGTCATCCTGATCAAGAATCTGCTTGTGTCCGTGCAGCATCGCTGGGAGCGAGTGGTTAGCAAGGCCGCCGAACGCACCCGCGCTCTGGATCACGGCTACAAAGAGGCCCGCGAGTTCAATGACGCCTGGAGCGGCATGATGCAGTATCTGCAGGAGACCGAACAGGTGCTGGACCAGATCATCGAGGAGGCCACCGCCTCCAAGGAGCCGCAGAAGATCAAGAAGTACATTGGCAAGCTGAAGGAGACGCATCGCCAGCTGGGCGCCAAGCAGACCGTCTACGATGGCACCATGCGCACCGGCAAGAATCTGATGGAGCGTGCGCCCAAGGGCGATCGCCCGGTGCTGGACAAGATGCTGCTGGAGCTGAAGGAGCAGTGGACCCGCGTGTGGTCCAAGAGCATCGAGCGCCAGCGCAAGCTGGAGGAGGCTCTGCTCCTCTCTGGCCAGTTCAGCGATGCTCTGGGTGAGCTCCTCGACTGGCTGAAGAAGGCCAAGAGCCGCCTGAACGAGAACGGACCCGTCCACGGCGATCTGGAGACGGTCCAGGGTCTGTGCGAACACCACAAGCACATCGAACAGGATCTGCAGAAGCGCGCCGCTCAGATGCAGGCCGTTCTCAAGACCGGACGCGACCTGGAACGCTCTGGCAACAACCCGGAGGTGGCCCGCCAGCTGGACGAGATGCAGTCCATTTGGGAGGAGGTCAAGAGCGCCGTTGCCAAGCGCGGCGATCGCCTGCAGGTGGCCCTGGTCGATGCCGAAAAGCTGAACGCCCGCGTCCAGGCTCTCTTTGACTGGCTGGATCATGCCGAGCACAAGCTCAGGTATGCCAAGAACGCCCCCGACGATGAGAAGGTATCGCGCGAGATGATGGACATACACATGGAGTTCATGAAGGATCTGCGCATTCGCGAACGCGAGAAGACCGAGACGTTCGAGTACGCCGAGGATATCATCAACAAGGCCTATCCGGATGCCATTCCCATCATCAAGAACTGGCTGTCGATCATCCAGCAACGCTGGGAGGAGGTGCGCCAATGGGCCATCAATCGCGAGTCGAAGTTGGAGCAGCACTTGCAGTCGCTCAAGGATCTGGATGATACCATTGAGGAGCTGCTGGCCTGGCTCAGCGGACTCGAGGGCACGCTGTTGAGTAAGTTTTTCGATAGAAGCCGAAGATTATAAGATGCTAATAACGTTTTCTCCGCAGACCTGAAGCACGAACAACTGCCAGATGAGATTCCGCCGGTGGAGAAACTGATTGAGGATCACAAGGAGTTCATGGAGAACACGGCTCGCCGCCAGAACGAGGTGGATCGCGCCTGCAAGCCCAGGCAGCTGCCACCGGGTGCCAGGAAGCCATCGCGTAGCGGCAAGACGCCAGTGTGAGTAGACTTACAGAGCTGCAACTGCTGTACCTCCGTTGTTTATTATTATTTTGTATATTTATTTTTGCCAATTTTCTTTTTTTTTTATATACTCTCTTTCGTATCTCCACCTTATATTGCTACAATTATTTTATATTTTGATACAAAATACCCCCGCAACACGTCTTGCACACCTATTACTCCTCTGCCTATCCAAAAAACCACACCAACCAATCAACCGAACGATCGACAGTCGTGGCTCCAGTCACGATCTGCGTGAGCAGTCGCCCGACGGCACTCTGAGGCGTCAAAGGTTTGGCCGCAACTTCTCTCTATATGCAACACAACATACTCTAATGCCCGCCTACTCGTGTCTCATCCACTGGACTGTCCAGTGGCGAATGTGCGCTTACTCACCATCCCATCAGCGACGAATGGTCTTAGTGTTTGCCTAACATCCGAAACCTTTAAAAACCCAAAACCCCCCCGAAAGTAGCGCTAAAACCAAGTAGCAGCTAACGCACACGAATCATACCAAAACCGAGCACTCTCCAGCAACCCAAAAACCACTTTTGCTTAATCACTGCTGCTTAATATAAATGTTGCTTCCTCCAAGACTACTTACCACTCTTAAAATGTAACCAACTGACAATGAATTTCCCTTTTTTTTCACAGCTTCAAGGGATCTCGGGACCAGGGACTCAATGCCCGCAAGGGAAGGTGAGTTCTTCAGTCTTAGCTTAGTTCCAGAATAGATAGATTTCAGCATGTTAACTCGAAATTCTTTTGTTTTCAACTTTTTGAAACTACTTTTTGGAAATGCTGCTGCGTCTACAACTATTCGAAATGTTTATATATAAAAAACTATACATATTACTCTTAAATCTATGTATTATCCTTGTTACTGTGTATTGCGTATTTTGTTTCGTTACTTTACCATTTTGTTTTGTCTCTTTTTGATTCTACTTTCATCTCTACGCTACTACGTAAACGTTGCTCCTCATATCGCTCGAATATCAAACTATGCATCTTGCCGCTTTATTTTTGCCTCTTGTCGTATGTCCAAAAACCGAAATCTCTGAGCAGTCGTATCACGCCAACACGTGACACGCCCGACAGAGATCGCCTGCCCCACTACGGCCCCCGATTCTCGCCAAGGTAAGTCGTAATCATCAGGACTTGTGTTTTACATATCATCTCAAGCCGTGCATGTGTGCCCAGTGTTTGTATGTAGTTTGAATCCTCTTGTATCTGTGTGTGTTTAAGTTTATGTTTTTGTGGATATTATCTGATATTTTACCTTTCCAAATAGCACCTCTGGACCCGAACTGGACTTCCGTTCGCCGCGCGCCAAGCTTCTGTGGACCAAGTGGCGTGATGTATGGATGCTCTCATGGGAGCGCCAGCGTCTGCTCAACGATCATTTGATGTATCTGAAGGATGTGGAGCGTGCTCGTAACTTTAGCTGGGACGATTGGCGCAAGCGTGTAAGTATCTGAAGGGGAAAATACTATATAAATTTATCGTAACAAACACACAATTTATTTATTACTTGCAGTTCCTCAAGTACATGAACCACAAGAAGTCGCGCCTGACGGATCTGTTCCGCAAAATGGACAAGGACAACAATGGCATGATTCCACGCGATGTGTTCATCGATGGCATACTCAATACGAGTAAGTTGATATGAGAAGTACTTCTCTAAATCTTATTAACCATTTAAATTTCCTAGAATTCGATACCTCTGGCTTGGAAATGAAGGCTGTGGCCGATCTCTTCGATCGCAATGGCGAGGGCCTCATTGACTGGCAGGAGTTCATCGCTGCCCTGCGTCCCGATTGGCAAGAACGCAAGCCGGCCAACGACTCGGACAAGATACACGACGAGGTCAAGCGTCTGGTCATGCTCTGTACGTGCCGGCAGAAGTTCCGAGTGTTCCAGGTCGGCGAGGGCAAGTACAGGGTAAGTTTGAAATGCTGAGAGTTCTTTAAAGAATATTATTTAAACACAATTGTCTTCCAAATCCAGTTCGGAGACTCTCAGAAGCTGCGCCTGGTTCGCATCCTTCGCAGCACTGTCATGGTGCGCGTTGGCGGCGGCTGGGTAGCCCTGGACGAATTCCTGCAGAAGAACGATCCTTGTCGCGGTAAGTTTAGCACATGCTTAAAAAATATTCAGCTATCCAAGACACTTTATATAGTTGTGTTGCGTACACACACATTTTCGAAATTTGTTGGACTTCATCCATGCCACATCAGTACGAGTCACATGTACAATCCATACAATAATATTCTAGCGTAAACTTGTAGTCCACATTTTAAATACTTATATACATATATTCCACCCCAGAATCATGCATATTGTCTATACCCCGATGCTGAGCATCGTTTGATCATTCCATTTTAAACGCATTCATACCACATCTAGGTACAGTTGTGCTTAACAACTAATTTATACCACATCTATAATGCCAAATATTAATATAATAATAATAATAATAATAATACCAAACGGATATGGTCATTTAACCAAAAAACCAACAACCAACCAACCAACAATAAACTACTGTGCCTAAAAATATTACTAGCAAGAGAAGAGTCCAGGAAATTAATAAAAAGGAGAAACCCTTAAACCAGTTCTGACCTCATCAATATTAATTCTGGTCCAAAAGTTGCCTAAAACAAAGCTAAAACTGAAATTAACAGTGCCCATATTGCAGACTTATTTGTTCTTACTTTTGACATCCAGCCAGCTCTCATACGCAATAACCAAAGAAACCCACAAAAAAATCAACAGCTGAACCCAGAACCCCAAGAAACCCACAGGTCAACTTAGCCAGCCAAGGTTTCTGCCCATTTGCTCTACTCTCATGCTCATCTTTGTCGCTTCGATACCTTAACTGCGTAACACACACACACACACCAAACCCGCTTTCCTACCGTACCTTGTCTACCTTTGTAGTAGTTAGTTAGTGGTATTAACCAGGTTTCTCCAACTATTATTTAGTGTTAGTCGAAATAACCACATGTATCTACTCGTAATCCCAGTGTACTTAAGCATGCTTTTATGTTAACCCCAGTTTTGCTTTTCTACTAACATCCTGCTTTATTTGTTTATCTCAGTCTGGCAACCTCTGTTAACTAACAGAGGCGACGTCGACTGTACTTCATGTCATGCATTTTATGTTTGAAGTCTCGCCAATATCGCTGTGCTGCGTCCTATTTGTGCAAAATTTGTGTAAATTTAAAGTTTTGTTTAATAATTTGTGTTATTGTTTTTCGTTTTTTACTAATCAAATTTTATGTTTTACCCCTTTTTTCTTTTTATTCCGAAATGGTTCCCTTTAATAAACCGAAAAATCGATTGATAATCGATCTTGATAAACCGATCCCGATAATCAATAAACAAACATGTGTATTCTTCGCTTGCGCTGCCCGCTCCACGACCACGCCCACGCCCGACACGCACCCGCCTGTGCCCACAAAAAATACCGAAAAATACCAAATACCACACCACAAAATACTAAACCGAAACCGAATGAAAATTCCAACACACAACTGAAAAAAAACACGAAACTGTGACAAATACTCTGCGGTAACAAACTTTCGTTGTTATTTGTTTGTTGTTTATATGTTTGGCCCAACAACAAAACATTGCAAACATACCCGTGTGTGCGCCTCTGTCTGTGTGTTATATGCAAACAAAATGCCCAATATACATGCCTATAATGTATATATGATGCATTCACTGCAAACCGCTGCTGCAATCGCTACCAAAAAATGCCACTCTGTTTACCACGGGAGCAGCCAAGGGACGCACTAACATTGAGCTGCGCGAACAATTCATATTGGCCGATGGCGTCTCACAGAGCATGGCCGCATTCACGCCCAGACGTTCCACGCCCAATGCGGCCGCCACTGCCTCCTCCTCACCCAATGCCCAGAATGGCGGTAGCTCCAACTTGCCGCCATATATGAGTGGACAGGGTCCCATCATCAAGGTAAATCTAAAACGACAGTAACCGAAACTCCAAAAACAAAAAGCAAACCGAAGGAAAACCTTTTTTTAAGTCCCCTACAAATCAAAAAAGGTTCACATCGGAATGGATAGTTGAAAAATAGCTTTAGATATTCCATATATATATTTATTTATTCCCAAAAAACTTTACCGTCTAGTCTCTGTTTCAGTTTTAATCGTTGTTGTCAAAGATGTGTGACAAAAACTAATGATATATCGATACTGTGTCTATTTTCAACTGGAAAGTTGTCTTGTGTTTTAACGTTCTGATTAATGTATTGTAAATCAATATTTCGTTTAATATATCCCAGCAATTTACTGCTACTATTTCTTAATGTCGACATATAAAAGTGTGCTATATTTTTCATATTATGAGCAATATTTATGTCGCTATAGCACATCTTAATATTAACTTAACCCCTAAACTGTTTGATAAATAACTTAGTTTTCGTTTAAAAAGAAATACTATCCTATCTATTCCAAAACTCTTCTTATTTTGATTGAAATTGTGTAAAGGAAACTAGGTGTAAATAAGTTAAGTGATTTACAATGAAACCGATTCCTGAATCCCTTACACCAATTCATCTATCCATCTCCATCCCTTTATCCTGCAGGGGCACAAGGTAAGTGCTCCTTTCCTTCCTGTTTTATTTTTAAAATTGGGTTTATTGTGTGTGTTGTGTTGACAAAGAAAAGCTCTCGCTGCTGCGCGCCGCCGACTCTTGATTTTGTTGTATCTGCATGAGAACCGAGTATACTTCGTATCGATACTATATATGTATATGTTTTTTTTTAAGACTATTTATTTAATACGCTTTTGCGGCCCTTTTGAGTTGTTGCTAGAGTACACCCCCACACTTTGATCATCGAGCAATTGAGTTTAGGCCAGGTTATCATGATGTTAGGTTGTTGTTTTGTGGCCTAAGTGACCATATACCGTTTGCCAACTGCCATAAGTCTGTCCATTGTTGGTTAAACGTATCCGAAATTGATTGATTCCCCAACCTAGCCGACGAACATTTGGCCGAACTAATGCCAATCTTTGAGAAAATCCGCGCTCAAGACCAGGTTCCATGCGCCTTTCCGATTCACATGGGCGCCGGCGGCACGGTATTCGTTCGTTGCAATACCAGCCGCTCGGTGCCGCTGAGTCCTCATGTCCTGCATTGTCATCCAACAACACACTGGGTAAGTTCGACAGGAGGAGAAGGAGAAGCTACTCCAGGAGGAGCGCCCGCATTTGGTTCCATTCAGAGGGGATAAGCTGCAACTGTTCACACTCTGATAATATTCAATTATTTCTAATGCAGGTTCGCGAGCGTTCCGTCCGCTCCATTCCCATGTCGCGACCATCGCGATCCTCTCTCTCGGCCAGCACGCCCGACTCTCTGAGCGACAACGAGGGCAGCCACGGAGGACCCTCGGGCCGGTACACGCCCCGCAAGGTCACCTACACGAGCACGCGCACGGGCCTCACGCCAGGAGGCTCTCGTGCCGGCTCCAAGCCCAACTCGCGCCCGCTCAGCAGACAAGGCTCAAAGCCGCCGTCGCGACAAGGCTCCACGCTGTCGCTGGATAGCACGGGTAAGCAGGACCTCATCAAATATTTTCCATAAGTTCAGTTAATAACAATTCTTTTGCTTATGTCCTTAGACGACCACACGCCCTCACGCATTCCGCAGCGCAAGCCGTCGACGGCCAGCACCACCAGCGGCACCACGCCGCGTCCGGCGCGTCTTTCGGTGACCACCACCACAACGCCAGGCAGCCGTCTCAATGGCACCAGCACCATCACCCGCAAGACCGCCTCCGGTTCGGCCAGTCCGGCGCCCACAAGGTAGGCTTTTAGGTGGCAATGCAGTCAGTCCAGAGATTAGTGGGGACATTGATGGGGCGGGATCTATCCAGACACTCTTATTAATTTATTATTTTTATTTCCACACCGTTTTCGGTTGACCACCGCATTAACTCTTGACCAACCAACCAACCAACAACACCACTCACACAAAAAACAATCAACCAATCATCATGAAAATAAAAAAAACCGCTAACTTACAACAATTGGCATTTGAAACATTTTTGAAATTTGCTTGAACGCAACTAAAAATGCAACTAACTGCGAAACTTGTGCCTGAAACCCCTCCCAAAAAAAAACAAAATTAAATAAAAAACGTATGTAAAACAGCAACGGAGGCATGAGTAGATCATCCAGTATACCAGCACTAACAGGCTTCGGCTTCAAACCAATTAGGTAATACAGCGACCCCAGACATAATTAAACATAATTACATACTCATAAGACTGTAAGGCTAGATGTAAGATCGAGAACTCATGTACGCAGGCCTTAGGCTATGGTTATGGTATACCTTTCGCTAACTATTGTACCTACTTACTTACTACCCCCCATCCAACAAAAAGCCGGCCATCACGGATACCGATTAAGATACCCTCATTCGATTCCAAGTCAACATCGCCCACCAGCTCGACTACGAATCCAACCAGCTTGGGGTAAAGTTGATAAGCTTACAAACCACCAAACAACCGACATTAACTAGTCAAATTTTCAACTCAGAGTCTCTACTGCTAGTAGCAAGTAATTATGATTTATACTCGTTTAATTTTATAATTAAGTTTCCTTTGTTTGTTCAACCAAAGAAAATGTAGGGAATAAGATGCATATAAATTATACATTTTTGTATTCTTTTGAAGCTTTGTTGAAAGTCAGGATTGCTTGCATGTCTGGCAACACATTCTATTTTTATATTTATGCCCGTTATGCATCTTATAGATTATATTGTCTTTGGTTAGTCCTTCCTTACTTCCAAGCATGTTAATGATTATGTGAATGTCGTCCCATGCCATGAAAACCAAAACTTGAACCAAAAATCAACGAGCAAGATAATGCTTTCGACTAATGCTTAAGTTCGATTTAAATTTTGGTATCCTTATGTGTTATATCAGCTTAAAAAATGTATAAAAATGGAAACTAACCTATATTACTTTGATCCTGTGCATATAGGCGGAACATCAGTGGCAGCTCCACGCCATCCGGCATGCAGACGCCACGCAAGAGTTCAGCGGAGCCTACATTCAGCTCGACGATGCGCCGGACGTCGCGCGGCACCACGCCTACGGAGAAGCGCGAACCCTTCCGGCTATGAGGTGGAGACGAAAGAGACAAGGAAGCAAATGAATGCCAATATCTACACCACACAACCTTACGTACTAACTACGCACTGAAGTTCTAAACTAAACTAAACACAAATCCTCTAAAAATTCCTGCAAAATGAAGCGAGAGAAGACTACATTAGCAATGAATGTAGCAGCACACACAGTTCTAAAGAGACTAACACTACGAAGTGCCCTAAAGGAGTGGAGGATCCGAGACAATTTATAGATGTTTATATACTATATATATATATTTTGTAAAAGACACACACACACTCAGATGCGAAGAATGATTACTGCAGACATATAGCTAGCACACAAAGTTGATCAGAGAAGCAACCGACCTACTTACGAGTACTACTAATACTAATACTACCTTTTGCTACTACTAATTTGTAATGTCCACTACCCCTATACGCTCTAGTTGTACACCCTACTAGTTTCCAAAATTATGATTTGTATATACTTATATAGAGAAGAGAGGAGAGCAAGCGTAAATTAATGAAAAATACACTCCAAGTGCTCTAAGGCAATTAAAAATTATAATACAATCGACAAAAAAAATATTGAAAAGAAAACCTAGAAAAAAATACAAAAAAACCATTCGAATGAAATGTCGGACGCCGTCCTTCCGCTGCCAACCCCCTTGACTCTTGCGGTCACCATTGGAATCGCCAGTCCGGTGGATGGCCGTTGGCCGAAGAGGGGGCGTGGCAGAGGGCGGCACGGCCAAAAAAATAACTAAAAACCCTTTTGAAAGAGGATTAAAATTTGATTTTGTTCTGTTATTATAAACTAATAGGAAAGTGAGAAATTGTAAGCCGCATAAAGAAAAGAGAAACAATATTTAATTATATACTAAAAGTCATTACTATAAGTTTAATTAATTAATTTAGCTGTTAAGCGAAAAACAAACACAGATTTTTTGTATTGCATAATTATTTTGTTTTTTATATGCAATACGGCAGCGAATGAATGGAAGAAACGAAGCCCCCGTTTATATAAATATTGTAAAATACTAATACTAAATTATTTTGTTGTACGAAACGAAAGAAAAAGGCATTAAAACACGTTTTTTGTAATTCTATTCAATTAAAACAAATTTAAATGCGAAATAAAAACATTTACAAAAAATAACAACATAATTACACGGTCTTTTTAATTGAGAAAGCAATAGACACGGCGTCCTTTTGACTTCCAAATTCGTTTTATTTTCCATTGAAGTATTCTCAATCGTAGTATTTATTATTTGACACATTGAAATTGAATTTTCGATATAATACGGATCGATCTCTACTTTTTTTCCTACACAGAGACACTCAATTAATTGTGATATTTATTAAATATATGTGTGCATGCATGCTAATGCAAATGCCCTGTATGTCGGGTTCCTCTCCATTCACTGACTAGAAATGCCGCTCCGACTTACGTCGAGTCCAAGCTTAGTACCGCCAAAGGCAATGTAAATGAATAAGATGCGTAAATAACCATGCGATTTTCATTTACATTGCTTTTGGCTCTACGTTTCCTTTTGTGCTACAGGCTGCCGCCAGAGAGGATAGTACACATATTTATGCTAAACTTTAAGGTGCTGTTTGCAGATTATGCGTAAGTGGATATCAATATCGTCGTCGTAGTCTTCTCGGTCATCTTCGCAATGCTGTGGGGTGTCAACGCCAGCGCTGCCAGTTGGTGCTGCTAAATACATACATGATCGCTATCTCGCTAGCTATCAAACGCCCTACTCACTCGTCGTCGTCGTAATATCGTAATATCGTTCCGGCACAATGCCGCAAGTCTTGTAAAACATTACAAATAGATCATTATAGTTAAGATACAAACTAAAATATCGCCATTAATTATTACAATCGAAATTAGCTAACCCGGCTCGCTAAAAGCTAAAGCTAACTAAACATAAATACTCATACGAACGTAGGAATTCACAGAAATGAGTGCGCGCGCCTCACGAAACTAAACCTGGGCCGTTTGGGCTGTGGGGTGCGGTTGGGGGTGCTTCATTGTGTATTAGCAGCATGGCAGCGCAATGGGTATCCGGTTGCCCATCTCTTCCGGAAGCCATCGTCACCTGGCAAGTCCAGAGCTGGCTGTCTGGGCCTTTGCCTGCTTGCCGCTCCCTGTATTCGATGATGTGTTGCCCCCGCCGCCTCCTCCATTGGCCGGGGCTGTGCCTGCGGCCGAGTTCTGGTCGCGATCACGATCGGCCCGATGATGGCCGTGCTGGTGATGATGATGGTGACGCCTTCCGCCACGATAGTGCCGCCTATTGTGGTGCTGATAGTTATTGTTGGTCGGCTCCGGTGTGACGCGTTGTGTCTCCTGAACGACGGGCGCGAACGTGGTAGTAGCGCTGGTGGTGGGTTTGGGGACCTCCTCCTTAGACGGGCCCTCCAGTTTCCGGGCAGCCTCTGCCTCTTCGCGACGCCTTCTTCGACGTATATCCTCTTCGGTCTCTATGGAAATCACGGCAGCTCCATCGGTCTTCACGTCGATGATGGCACCGCGGCTCTTCTGCTGCAAATATAGCTGAGACATTCGCTGCTGCATCTGACGCAGCTCCTCGGTCACCTTGAAGTCGGGGGCATTGGTCAGCTCCGACGGCGGCATGGCGCACTTAAGGCTGTCCGAATCGTCGCCGATGTGCTCGCGGCAGACGGGGCACTGGGCCTGGAAGGGATCAGCGGTCTTTTGCAGCCAGTTGGGCAGCTTCTCGAACTCCTCCTGGTAGTTGCGCCTCAGGGCGTTCAAGTGCCGGGCCAGACAGTAGCTGTGCAGGTAGTGGAAGCACTCGGTGCGGGTGAACTCATCGCCCTCGGCGAATCCATACAGGCAGACCACGCACTGGCCGCTGGGCAGGTTGCTGCCGGTCAAGTGCTCGCGTACCACCTCTATAAGATCGAACACGACCGGAAAGCCCAAAGAGTCCTTGATCTTAGCGTTGCAGGCGCTCCTTATAGCCTCCAGCCGGGCGTCGTCCAGTCCCCGGGGACGCAGCAGTTTGAATGTGGGACTGGCATCCGGATAACCAGGCGTCGGATGCACCTGCAAGGTGACGCACACGTACTGCTGCTCCTCCTCCTCGCCGGTCAAGGGCAGCACCGTCGTCTCGATCAGATCCACCTCGCCACTTTATTGGAAAGCAAAAAAACGAGTTTCCTGTAGTATAGCAAACACAGTCGGCGAGCTATACACCTACCTGGGCGTGCGTTTGATGCAAACATCTTCCATGAGAATCGCTTCCAGCGACTCCACCTCGTCTTGTAAACTGCGAGAAACCAACGAACGTCAAGGCAAAGCCAAAGCTTTTATATGTTTTCTATACTTACGCGTCCATTTGGCCAGTTCTTAATTCAGTTTTTGAGTATTTCGAGGAATTCTGTAAAAAAAATCGATTTGAGACACCTGAAATTTTGCGACAAACACTGCGACCGTTCGCCGTTGCTGGAAAAATACCAAAATGCGGGTTCTCCAACGCCGAAAAGAGAGCAATGGCAGTTTAAATGGAGATGATATAAATTAAAATCGGGACAATAATATAATGTCAAAGCCATTACCAATAAAACAGTTTGTATTAAAAAGTCAATCAGAGTAAATGTAAGTTAAAATAAATCCCTTCTCCTAGATGCATAAATATATTTTCCGTCATCGTTAAGATAAGGTCACACTAGCGGTCATAACACTTTTGACAACTTTAACCCTCGAACAGCTGGAATTCAAAGGTATATAATGTTGCGTAGAACGCTTCTTCCTGGGGTGAAATTTGGCCTCTGGAGCCGCCAAATGTCGGTTCTGGCCAGGTCCATTAAGTACACACAGCATGGCGAGCCGCAGGATGTACTGGAACTGGTTGAAAGTGAATTGCCCGACCCAAAGGACAAACAGGTGCTGGTGAAGATCTTGGCGGCGCCAATAAACCCTGCAGATATCAACACCATCCAAGGTAAGCCTGATGCAAGCTGTGGAGTATCTTAAATGTCCGGCTTTACATCCCCCACAGGCAAATATCCCGTGAAACCCAAGTTTCCAGCCGTTGGCGGCAACGAGTGTGTGGCCAAAGTCGTCTGCGTGGGCGACAAAGTCAAGGATCTAAAGGCCGGACAGCATGTTATTCCCCTGGCCACCGGCCTGGGCACTTGGACCACCCATGCGGTGTACAACGAGGACCAACTCCTGGCCGTGTCCAACAAGGTGGGCGTGGCGGAGGCAGCCACTGTTACGGTGAATCCCTGCACGGCCTATCGCATGCTCAAGGACTTCGTGAAATTGTCGCCTGGCGACACGGTCATCCAGAACGGAGCCAACAGTGCCGTGGGACAGGCGGTGCATCAGTTGTGCCGGGCCTGGGGCATCAATAGCGTTGGCATTGTCCGTGATCGACCGGAAATTGCTGATTTAAAGCAGATGCTGCAGTGCCTGGGGGCCACCGAGGTGCTGACAGAGGCTGAGATCCGCACCAGTGACATCTTCAAGTCCGGCAAGCTGAAGAAGCCCCGCCTGGCCTTCAATTGTGTGGGCGGCAAGAGCGCCACGGAGGTGTCTCGTCACCTGGACCACAGTGGTGTGCTGGTCACCTATGGCGGCATGTCCCGCGAGCCCGTCACTGTGGCCACCGGGCCCCTCATCTTTAAGGACATTGCATTTAGGGGCTTCTGGATGACCCGCTGGTCCAAGGAGAATTATAGCTCTCCCGAACGCTCAAAGATGTTCAAGGAAATCTTTGACCTTATGGAGCAGGGCAAGTTTGTGGCGCCCACCCACGAGATGGTGCCGCTGAAGGACTTTAAGGACGCGGCTGCCGCGGCCCTGAACTTTAAGGGATTCACTGGCAAAAAATACATCCTAGATATGAGCGAATAACTGCGCAACTTGAGGCTGAGCCTGCGACTTTATTGTTTATTTACATGTAAAATTGTTGTCTACTGTGATTAAATACAACTCAGACCATCTCCACCTCGTTCGCCTGATATTTCAACTGCAGAGTTATTGCTGAAGGCGAGGTAATATCCGTTACCGTCAACTGTTGGCCGTCCTGCAGTCCCAGTTCGCCCAGCGACTGTGTGAGGTTCTTCCGAGTGGCCTCCTCAATGCTCTTCACCGTGGTCATGTACAAGGTGCGTTGCTTGCCATCCTTCATCACAGTGGTGAGAGCTGGGTTCTTGAGCTGGAAGCGAGGCGAATCGCACAGCAGCTTGATCACGTCATCCAAAGTGGTGGTATTTGGATCTTCGACTGGGAGCGCCTGTGGCGTGTTGCTGCAGGCCAAACAACCCTCCGATTTCTCAGCCTCGTAGGTGTAAGTGTAGATCCCATCCAGATCGTTGAAGTTCAGGTAGTTGGACATGCTGTCGTAGCAGCTGGTGGCCAGCTTGAAGATCTCCATGGCGCAGGCGGCGGCTATGGCAGCGTTCGTACTTGCCACGGCGGGAATAATGTGCTTGACGACGCCCTGAACCAAGCGATAGGTGATGCCGGTGATGTTGAACTCGTTGGCCCGCTCCAAGGCCCGTTCATACACCCATCCGATGTGCTGGGGATCGTCGCCGTCGAGAGGAACGCCAAAGGGGCTCTCCTTGTCCCACTGTATGATCTTTACGTATTCAATACAGTGCTCCGGCAGTCGCGGAGTGTTTGCAATGGTGCACAGCGGATAGTTGACTTGCGGCGGAAACAGGTCCAAGGTGCACTCGATGCAGGCAGTGTACCCGGGCAGAATGACGCGGGCATTTCCCTTGAATCCCTCGGTGCCGCCATCAATCATAGGTATGATGGAGGTGACATCTAAGGTTCCATCCTCCTCGTATCTCAGCATGGAGAGCAGCATGCCGTTGATCCAGCGGCGGGCCACAATGGAGTCCAGGCCGCAGACAATTAGGTGGAACTGCTGGTAGAAGGTCTCGTCGAAATCCTGGATCTTCTTGAAATGCGGCGTCACCCGGCAAGTGGGTACTCGACCGTTGACAAAGCGAGCCGCACATTCGGCTTTGGAGGACCCTATGTCAGTCCGCCGGAATAGGAACTGTCGGTTCAGATTGGACAGCTCGATGGTGTCCATGTCGATAACGTGCAGATTGCCGAAGCCCATCAGAGCCAAATCCTTCAGCAACTCGCATCCCAGGCCGCCGGCTCCGATTATCAGGACCTTGCACTTGGTCTGCAGAAACTCCAAGTTGTCAGGCGACGAAGAGAAGTCGTCCTTGCAGAAGGGCCCTTCGCGCTCCAGTACATTGCGCAGAGCGTTAAAGCGCTTGCTTTGCAATATCACAGTGGGATTTGGCGAAGGAACGGACATTATCGAGCTTAAAACAAATGCAGATCCAAGACAAATAGTTTTCCGCGGAACCAGCGTAACGTTTTGCAGCACTGCTTGATTAAGAGTTGCCAAGTATCATAGACTTATAGGTTACACGATAGTTGATTAACATATATATTTTAATGAAGTATGTTTTAAATAAAATTTGACATTGAATTGTGTATTTGTAAAATAAGACTAAGTTAAAGTGGACGTTAACATACCTTCATAATATATAATAATATAAAAATATATTTGTTTTGAAATCTTACAAGATATGACCACTTTAAAACATATTTAATTTATTTTATTTTATTTATTTAATAAATCTGCATAACAAATTGGAATTTCTCTTACTAAAAAAATATTTTAAATTTGTGACCGTTTTAATGACTTGAAGCATTGTTCGAAATTGCGGACAAATATTGGGATAAAACATTGGCAATCACTGGTGTTTTTGTAACCGTATTCCCCCAAGAATTTTGAAATATTCGCTAATCATTCATAATTTTTGCTTTTTAAATAATATAATATAAAAAACGTTGTTTCCAATGATCTTGCCCCACCTCCAGTGATCAGTCTCATACCGATACTCCGATATTTTTGAATATGCTTGAAAGCCCTACGGTCTTTTTGATCGTTCGGAAAACGGTCACACTGTGGATGGCGTCAATTTGAAAACAACGGAACCTGAAAATTTTATCGCGTCCTTTGCAGCGTGCTTCCTTTGCCACGCATTTACTGGGAAAAAACTAAAGAGTTTGAGTTAAAAGTAGTGTGAAAAAGGGAAAGCTAGTGTGCGGGCAGCTCGTAAACGTAAAATTAAATCCGCAGCTATCGAGATCATACGGAAAATGGAGCTCTCCGCCTTGGCGTCGTATGATGATCTGCGACGCTGCATGCAGGTACTAACCGATGGAACGGCCGAGGAGGGTGAGTAAACGAAACCGGATGCGGTGCGAGTAAGGGAATACCTACAACTGAGTTGTCGCCTTAGAGTTCCTCCGGTTCCTGCGAATCTTCGAGCATTACCACGAGAAGTGCGCGGGCTACGCGGCGGAGACGGCAAGAATCCAAAGCGAACTGGACAAGTCGCTGACCAAAATGGGCGATCTGGAAGGCAAGCTGTTTCATGCTCGTCGTATCATTGACACAGAGATGAAGGCTCGTCGGCAGGCGGAGCACGAGCGCGATGCCATGGAGAGCAAGATCATGGCAGTGGCCGATCTGCTGCGGCACGAGCGCAATCTGAACAACGAGACCCGCGACAAGCTGGCCTTCCTCAACACGCTGCCCTCCTCTAGAAAGCGAAAATCCCTGAATACAGTGCGCGAGGACAAGTCTTATGGCGACATCAACTCCACCGGCTCGCTGCTGTCCGATCTGTCCATCACGCACTCAGAGGACGACTTTCTGGACGTGCGCAGGTCCAAGTCCTGGCGCGAGCATCGCCCTTCTTTGCCCAAGAACCCAATTCCCAGTGTGGGCAACAAGAGGTCGCGCCTCAGCACAGGACTGAACGGCAGCATGTCGGCGAATACACCGACCGCAACAACCAAGTCAAGGCGCTCAGGCGTCGGTATCGGAGTGGAGCAGCACACCGTGGACGTGGGTCAGGGCGCTGAGCGCTTTTGTGCCACCACAAAGGTCACTATACCCCAGGACGGGCAGGGCGTGATCCGGGCCGAGTCAACCATTGAGTCCCTGCCGGTGATTGGCGGCCCGGAAAGAATCGGAGATGGCCTTTCGTCGACGCCGCGTCGCTCAGTACTTAAGGAGCCAAATGCTCCGCCCCTGACGCCTCTGAACAAGAAGACTTCTATGATAGGCGCCGACTCGGCCACCCCGACCCAGCACCGTCCACTGATGAGGAAGCACAGCTTCACCCAAAAGACTTTCTTGCGGGGCGATAACTGTGTGCAGTGTCAGAAGCGGTAAGACTAATATTTAACTAATAGAAAAAGTAAAATTTTAACATTAAATATTCCCTTTCTTTGAAGAATTCGATTTGGATCGGTTGGTCTGCGGTGCCGGGATTGCCCGGTACGCTGTCACCTCGACTGCTGGTATCTACTAACCGTCAGCTGTGTTCCCCAGACGGGAACGCCCACAACCAAAACCCTGACCGGCTACGTCAGTGACTTTGCCCCGTCCATTGCGCCCATGATTCCGGCACTGATCGTGCACTGTGTTAATGAGATTGAAGCGCGCGGCCTCACCGAGGTGGGTCTGTATCGAGCATCGTCATCGGAGCGCGAGTACAAGGCGCTCAAGGAGCAATTTTTGCGGGGAAAGACCACGCCTCATTTGGGCAACACAGACGTCTACGTGCTGTGCTGTTGTGTCAAGGATTTCCTGCGATCCCTGACAGAGCCGCTTATCCCGACCAGCCAGTGGAAGGATTTCGCCAACGCCGTGCAGAATCCGGATGTCAATGCCGCCCAGGATATGCTATGCAAGTCGGTAAAACAGTTGCCGCAGGCCAATCGAGACACGCTGGCTTTCCTCGTGCTGCACTTCCAGCGCATCGCCGAGTGCCCCGTGGTGCTGATGCCCATCGATAATATAGCGCTCATATTTGGCCCCACCATTGTGGGCTATTCATCGGCGGATCCCGATCCTCACGCCATATACACGGAGGTCTTCACCCAGAAGCAGGTCATGAAGGCGTTGCTCGAGCTGTCCGCTTCGTTCTGGGAGCAGTACATAGCCATCGATATGAACCCTACGCCGGCGACAGTGATTAAACGAGTGCCCAGCAGCAAAAACGACTTGCTTTCGCTATATGGTAAGTTATTTATATTGGGGGGTGAAAAAATAAGATTTTCTAAGACCCCTGTTTCCTTGCAGCCACTCCCTTCAAGGGCGGCACCATAAAGAAGCGCAAGTTCTATGGCACGCCGCCGCCGTCCGCACACAAGAAATAACAGGGCCTTTCCTCCTTTGGGAAAGCATTTGACGTGTTACTTAAGTTTACTTAAAGTATTTCCAGTTTTTTGTTTCCGGCCGCAGCACTTTCCGAGCTGTATTTATATTTTGTACCCAACTAACCCCGCCTAGGATACGTTTTTCTTTATAATTTATGCGTTCAATTATAAAAAAAGAGCACTTTATTCGAACTAACTTGAGTGTATTCGCCTTGAATGAGAAATAACCTAAGATATGGATTTTGAAAAGCAATTGAATAAAACTACCATAAGATTAATACAAATTGCACTTTCTATATTTTATACGAACTATATATAATGGTGCAAAATTCAGATTATACATGGGGAAGTATAGCTTATCTACAAATAAAAACAAGCTCGGTTTGAATACTCGCAAAGCAATAATCAACGCCGCTCAGAAAAGCCCATGACATGGGCACAGCTATCGTCATATCATCATCAAACGGGTTTTCGATACCCCGACAATAATACCCACTGGCCACAACATGGAATCCGGCAGTCTGTCTACCGAAAGCCAGTAGGTATGTTCGACGATCGTTCTCTCCCGCTGCTGATTCTACTCTCCCTGGCGGGGATCGCTTGCTGCTCCGCATCCCCGAACGCTACGAAATGCGCCCATCGTTGCGGCAGCGGCGAGTGCCTCGAACTGGATCAGCTATGCGATGGCATGGCCAACTGTTTGGATGCCTCCGACGAAACGAAGGCCTTGTGCGAGAAGGTCTGGTGTCCGGACTATGGATTCCGCTGCAGCTACGGAGCGTGCGTAGCCAGCACAGCGGTGTGTGACGGCACTCGAGACTGTGTGGATGGGTCAGACGAGGAAGCTTGGCTGTGCCGGGCGCAAATGCAGCAGGCCAACTGCGACAACTGGGAGCTATACTGTTCCTCCGGCCACTGCATGCCCTACTCCAAGCTGTGTAATGGCATCAAGGATTGCCCGGGCGGTGACGATGAGCTGGACTCGCTTTGTGAAGGTGTTACTAAACCGACTACGACTGTGACCACTGAGTCAAATGTCTTCGTTATGACTTCCACAACGACCATGGGACGAAAACCAAATCCCGTCGAGATAGCTAAAGAATGCGTCGTCCCTCAGCTGCCAAATGTGATAGTGAAGAATTTCAGCAAAGCCGTCCTATATGCAGGCTCAACGGTTCCCAATGGGACTCGTATCTACTACGATTGTCCAGCGGATCACTTCCTAAAGGGAGAGCACGAGAACCTATGCTTGGAATCAGTGTGGTCTGAACAGTTCCCGTACTGTGAAAGTAAGTATGGAGGCAGGATGAAGGGGAACCTTCTATTATATACACTTTTACATATTTTCTTTGCAGGCCCCACAGCGTTCGTGTTTAGCCTTGTGATAACCATATTCTCCTTCCTGATTGTCATCTTGCTTTTTCTCATTTGGCGGGTTCGACGGGATAACAACGGGAGGCGGAGGCGTGAGGAGCACATTTGGTTGGTGGAGACGAGTACTGCACATTCACCAGCACAGCCTGACATACCAAAGGTCTAAGGATAAATTAAACATATGTAGTTTAAGATAAAAGTAGTTCTAATATTAATTCGATTTTAATAAATACAACGAAATTTTTCGAGTTTATATGACTGGGAAACCGAAAACGGGCAGGATCGGTTCTGCTCCACTCATCCTTCCAAGGCATTCTTACAGGCCTGGAGTTGTATACTATCAGAGAAACAGACTGTCCAGTATTATCTCCACTCTCCTGGCTGCATTCGCAGGCAATCCTTTTTATATGATCGGAAATGGCTTCTTTACTGTGTTGCAAGCTAAAAGATTACTGTGCGAAGTCAGTTAAATAATAAACAAGGTAGCATGATCTAGGACTTGGTTTTACCTAAAGGCTAGCATTATAAAAATAAATAAATGCAAAATTCGGAATAATAAAAATTCCATGCAATCCATTTCAAAAATCCCGCTAACAAACACTAATCTCAAAGTCATGGGATTTTCGCTCTACCAGCGTGCGTTCACATTGCCGGCGAAGGCCCCCATATTGCTCCAGTGCTCCAACGCGTAAGTTAACTTTTAAGTGGCTCCAGATCGATTCCCCCTTTGATTAGATAACGAATTTCACTTGCAGCCGGTGTCATAGTCTCCTTGAAAATGGCCAACATTGCTAAACTCTTCGCTTCCCGTGCCCAGGGCCTGCTGCAGGCAGCTGCCCGGCAGCCACAGGTTGCCACCCGCTTCAGCAGCTCCTGTAAGTATAGCAGAGATTTACACAAGATCAAAGTCCACGCGGTCTCCACCCACCCGAGAATTAGTATTCCAATTAACCAGATGCCGGCCACTAGCCGGAGATCTTGGGTACTTTTTCATCGCCGGTCCAAAACATTGATTGCGTAACAGCACAACGATCACCTCATGACGCTCACCCCTCTCTATCTCTCTCGTTTTCTGCCCCACAGCGACCAACACCTGGGAGTACATCAAGACCGAGGTGGCTGGCGAGGGCAAAAATGTGGCCGTGATCACCCTCAATCGCCCCAAGGCTCTGAACGCCCTCTGCAACGGACTCATGAAGGAGCTGTCCACCGCTCTGAAGGAGTTCGGAAAGGACAAGAGCATCGCCGCCATTGTCTTGACGGGCAGCGAGAAGGCCTTCGCCGCTGGAGCTGATATCAAGGAGATGTTGCCCAACACCTACTCGCAGTGCATCCAGGGCAACTTCCTCAACGACTGGACCGAGGTGGCCCGCACCCAGAAGCCCATCATTGCGGCCGTCAATGGCTACGCTCTGGGCGGTGGCTGTGAGCTGGCCATGATGTGCGACATCATCTATGCCGGCGACAAGGCCAAGTTCGGCCAGCCCGAGATCGCGCTGGGCACCATTCCCGGAGCCGGCGGCACTCAGCGTCTGACCCGTGTGGTTGGCAAGTCCAAGGCCATGGAAATGTGCCTCACTGGCAACATGATCGGCGCCCAGGAGGCCGAGAAGCTGGGTCTGGCCAGCAAGGTGGTGCCCGCCGACCAGCTGCTCACAGAAGCCGTCAAGCTGGGCGAGAAGATCGGCACCCACTCCAACCTAATTGTGCAGCTGTGCAAGGAGTCGGTGAACACCGCCTACGAGACCACGCTCCAGGAGGGTCTCAAGTTCGAGCGCCGCACCTTCCATGCCACGTTCTCAACAGTGGGTTTTGCCTTGGAAAAACAAGTATTATGTAATCTAATGTGATTTCTTTATATTTCCCAGGCCGATCGCAAGGAGGGCATGACCGCCTTCGCTGAGAAGCGCCCAGCCAAGTTCACCAACGAGTAAGGCTCTGGATATTATCCGGGAATCCCTGCCAGCCGCCAGCATTGCATTTATATTCTTGTAACAAAATCTGTTGTTTTTTGTAAGCAATTAAAAATTTAATCGTGATATAACTTAAAACTGTAAGAAGAACGGCAAGACTGGCTGCCAGGTTGAGTGTAATGTTTGCTTACAAACAGGTGGTACGCCCACCTGGCAGCCAGTCTCTATGTCCAGAAACGGATGTGCTTCTAATCGAAACAAAAAGCGTGCACAGACCACTTGCGAGGCTTTGAGTATTTTACTTGCCGCTTGCTGTCCGAATCGGAGGAGAGGCTGGATGAACAGCTGTGCGGAACGCCTCTGTTCCTTCCTGGAATGAAGTCGTCATCCTCTCGTAAATCGACACCTCCCCGCATTCTACACGACCCCCAGTACCTGGAAACGACGGGGGCATAGCAAGTTTGCTCACAAGATTCTTGGCTGTTTTCTTGGCATCCTGGTTTACAATGCCAGCGCTTACTATGAGGACAAAATCGTTGGTAGTTTTCTTGGCTTCGGGACGCTGATGGAAACTGCACTTCCTGAGAACGACTGCATCTTGCTGGAAACATGGACGAACAACAGGGACATCTACAACAGGACTCGCCTCTCGGCCGTTGTTGCAGTCGCACTCTGCATGGATTCTGCTCACAACTCGAACTGCTGTCACTCTGGTGGCATTTCCTTGTGGCCCGACACCCCTTGCCTATAGTTTTCCTGGTTTTTGTGTACTTTTTCACTCTGCTTCCTGAACTTGACCTTGGATATAGCCATCTTTTCAAGTCAGTTCTTTCGTTCCCGGATGAGTGTGGAAAGGGGACACATTTTTTCGTTATGGGATCGCATCGGATGGGAAGAGGTTTAGTTGGCCATCGCTTTCCATTGCAATGGGCTTCCGGGGAGCAGCTTCGCTCTTTGGAGCTTGCTTTGGTATGTCTAGGACTGTTTGTTCTACATTTTCTGAGTTGCTCATTGTTAAAGTCAGTCTTTTCGTTCCCGGATGAGTGTGGAAAGAGGACACATTTTTTCGTTGTGGGATCGCATCGGATGGGAATACGTTTAGTTGGCCACCGCCTTAAATTGCAATGGGCTTCTGGGGAGCAGCTTCTCTCTTTGGAGCTTGCTTTGGTATGTCTAGGACTGTTTGTTCCACATTTTCTGAGTTGCTTATTGTGTCTTTTGGTTACCGGAGGGCACCTTTTTTTATTACGGTTAGAATCTAAATTTTGAGTTACTCGTAGCTTCCTCACTGTCCTGCAATTGCAAGAGTTGTCCTGTATTTTCTTTTTTGATTGGTTGGTTTTTAAATGGCAACCATAACTGGGTTCAGCAACGACCCGGGTGCTTGGCCTCGTAACTTTCCTGCAGTTGGAAGGATGGGACAACTTTGATTGTTTGGTCTTTAAATAGTAAACAGAACTGGGTTCAGCAACAGTTCGGGTGCTTGAGGATCCTTTACAGCACAAAGGTCTTCCACTATTATCCGGATTATTGCCGCCAAAGTTGGGGTTTTCACTATGTCTTACCGACAATCTTGACTCTTGTCCCATAATCTTTGTTTTCACTTTGGACCCATATGCGTTGGTTTCTGTCTGCTGTTTTTTGCTAGTCCTCTTTTGACAAAAAAACCATTTGTGACCTTTTTTTGGAGGTTCTTGTTGCTCCGCCTCAGAACTTTGACTCGCATTTCGAGTTTTTGGCTTTTCCTTATTGCTGCTATTGGGAGTGTTTTTCCACTTTAATTGTTTGGTTTTTGTATAGCTACTTGGTTTAACAACGCTGGGGGTGAATGAGGTTCCTTGACAGGTCAAAGATACTTCACTATTATACGGACTTTTTCCGCTAGAGTTGGGTTTTTCAGTTTTTTTTCCCACTTGTTTTGATTTTTTTTGTCCCTTAATCTCCGGATTCACTTTTGACCCGTTTGAGTTTCTTTCTATCAAGTCTTCCTTGCTCGAACACTGGCAAGACTTCTCTTGATTTAACTCCAAATGGTTCTGATATTCTTTTAAAGCTACGTTCCTGATGTTGGGAGGGTTGGCCCACATCGATTGGTTGGTCTTTAAACAGTTGCAAGCAATGGGTTCAGTAACAGTCTGGGTGCATGAGGTGCATCTAGCGGTCAAAGGACTTTCACTATTATCCGGAATATTTCCGCTATAGTTGGGTTTTTCCTGCTCAAATTCCGCGCAACTTGCAATGCATACCTTCTTTATTTTACGAAAGCCCGAATCTAAAGCGGATGCCTTGGAACTAGGTCTTTTTCGAAGAATTCCCCTGCGGGGTTTGTCCGTGACGTTGGTTTTTTGCGATCTATTAACCGTATGATTTTTAAGAACAGAGTCATCCAATACCTTCTTTTGGTAGGGGCAGACCATTTCCATATTATTATTACTATCGCTGGTGCACAGATTGCAATTGCTCTCACTTCGTACAGATGCTTCGTCATGTAAGTGTGGCGGATCAGGAACCGAAGGATTGTTGGTTTGCAATGGATAATTATTAGCTCCCGTTTCTATATTTTCCTGCACCGAACCCCTATTATCTAAGTCACTCCGGCTCGTCTCCAGGTAGATGTTGCCCCGGGCTTCTTCTGAGGGGAACCCCAAGAGGCCTTCTTCAAACCACTTTATGTCTTTTGCGTTTATATTCATATTCTGATTACCATTACTCCTGGTATGCCGGACACCGTGATTCTTGATTCGCTTGGACCTAAGAGGCAAGGGATAATGGCCGTGGGGATCCTCCTCTGATCCCAAAGAAACAGATGGATCAATTGCTTTTTCTTGTTCCCGCGAAAGGCGCTTTCGATAATCCGGTCGATCCATTTCCATGGGACTTGGGAATTCCAAGGGTGCCGCGGTATCGATGCCCGGACGCATGTGGCGCCTCTTGCCCTCCTTATCATATTTGTAGTAGGAGAAGCTCGTCTTGGGGCGCCTGCTCTTGCGATGCAAATGCCCCTGCGTCCTGTCATGGTGTTGCTTGAGAAGTTTGAGGAACTCTGGGGATACACGTCCTCCCGGGACAGGGTAAGCGGTCGCCTTGAGTCGCCGTTGCCGAGCATGCCGTAAGGGATGATCCTTAGAGCTGAACTTACACTGGCATATCCGAGGATTTTTGACTGGTAATGCCCGGGTCCCTAGATACCACTCCGTTGCATTGTCAACCACATCATAGCGCTTCGAAATGTCCATGACGGAGCCGAGTGGGTCTTCCATTTTCGTTGCGCTAGGACCGCGCTGCATACCCATGAAGTTGAACGCCTCCAGACACCGACGCTCCTCGGGGAGAAAATCGTAGTAGGAAGTGCAGGTTATCTGTGAGTTCAGCTTCTTGGCCTTTAGTGCATTTATTATTACCATTGTGAAGGGGACAATTTTGTATATAAAATTAAAAACCTAAATTTTAAAAAATACACCGAGAAATATGTGTCAAAATCAAGATTACAAAAATCTCATCCCCCAGTTAGAGTTTTGTACTAAAAACAATGAAATACCGTGAAGAGAAAAATAATCTTTGGACCATGAAAAGATGACAAAATGCATTGTTCTTTTAGTAACGCTCCAAGGACTATTTTCCTCTTCAAGAATTCTAAGTTAGGGATGTCGAGTATCCCAAAATTTGGCAGTGTTTACGACACAATTTCTCCTTATTCTCCTCATGTTTCCAAGGATCTTCCCCTCTTTAGCAATTTGTCGGCCTTGTCTTCTGGATGATATTTGAGTCTGGCTTTGAATTTCCTTTTAATTGTAAAGGTAAGATATTAAATAAGTTATATAAAAAGTAGACTGAATCTCTTACCATAAAATATGCCACATTTCAGTGCTTTCCTAGCCACTGTCTCTGCTGGTGCTTTTGGCTTTGTCTGGTATTGATTCTGCTGATCCTGGCTACTGTAGAATAGTTCTTTCATGGGTTCATGCTCGTTAAAGTTTCTGCATTGGCTTTTGGAAAAGTCAGTCACAGCTTCGTCTCCTCTTTCCCTTCTTAGTAATTTCTGTGGTTTTGTCTTCTGTACTAAATCAGAGTCTGGCTTTGAATATCCTTTGAATTGAAAAGGATACGTATTAGATGGATGTTATAGAAATTAGACTGAAAATCTTACCACTTCTAGGAACATAAAATGTGTCACATTTCGGATCTTCCTTAACCACTGTTTCTGATGGTGCTTTTGGCTTTGTGTGGTATTGATCCTGCTGATCCTGGCTACTGTAGCAAAGCTTGGGTTCATGCTCTGCATCTGACACTTGCTGGTTGGGGTTTCCGCCCTGGCTTTTTTTGCAAAAGTCAGGGGCCACCGGGAACTGCTGTTTCTCCAGTGAAATGGGGTTTATTTGAATGGGTTTCCGCTTTCTCTTAATCTGAGCTATCTTCCGTGGCCGCTTTTTTTGAAGCATTTCGATGTTTTCCCTTATAAAATCCCTTGGTGGCTTCGGCAGTTGAAAGTCCTTGCGGATGACCACGTACTTCATTAGCTCCTGGATGCGTGCCTGCACGACGGACTTATCCTCCAGCACGAACGGCTCCTGATATTGTTCCCGTTCATCATATTCCCTGAGGGTTACGCGCTCAAACTTCTTGATCTCGTCATGCACAGATTTTTTCAAAACCAAACTACTCCTGCGGTTTTTCAGCTCCGAGCTCGATCGACTTCCGTTTGGCTTTAGCCAGTTTTTGGACTGTGATATTTCCTTGGCCTTATCTGCCTTTGCCAAGTTGGCGATTAGTTTGATTAGTGAATTTTGCAAGCTTGGATCTTGCTTATGAGAAGGCTGGTAGTCCTCCGGAATGGTGTCAGACATAATGTCATCCATAGGCCTTTGCTCCACATCTTCTGCCTCCTTCTTCCTTACGTATAGGAAGGACTTGGCAATTTCCGAGGTGCGGATGATGGAACCAGTCGACCGCCTGATATTCTCTGGTTTTTCAACTGTTTCCGGATCCGAATTCTCGTTTATCACGCTGCCGATGCTCCTTTTTCTCAGATAAGGAATCAAGCCCTTCGAACCGCGTCGCTTAAATATTCTCAGATCCGGCAGTGAGTGTCTGATGTAATAGTCAAACTTTTTTAGTTCGCGATGGGGCGTCGATTCGAGTTTTATTTTCGGGCTGGCTCTGCGGGATCCGGAAGGTGACTTTTGGGTTCTTTCTTTTTCCGTGAATATTTCGTGATGTCTCATAAGGCCCTCATTTAGTTCGGGAAATATCTTCTCTTTGCCTTTTAGCATTTTGTGGAACTTTTGGGAAGCTTGGGGTTTTATATCCCCGGTAGGCGTGTGCTCGGATTTTTTAGTTTTGGAAACCCCATAGTTGGGCTCGGATTCCTTTTTTGGTCTAGACTTCCGGTGTCTGGAAGCGGCTTTTCCTTCCTTCGTATCTGGTGTTATTTCGTGATGGCTCATCAGGGCCTCATTTAGTTCGGGAATATGTTCCTTGCCCCTTAGCATTTTATGGAACTGTTGGGATATTTGAGGTTTTATATTACCGGGAGGCAAATGCCTGGATTTATCAACTGTGGAAACTCCGTAATTGGGCTCAGATTCGTCACTCTGCCTAGACTTAGCAAAGAGTTTTATCGCTCTCTTAAACTTTTCTTCTTTTGAATTCCTTTCTATTTTCTCACGACTCCTGAGAGCAGGCATCAGTTCGGGCATCTCAACGTCCTTTTCTTTGATCAGTTTATCAAAGGGCTTTGACATTTTTGGCTTGGACTTAGCCTTAGCCCTTACCATTCTCCTGAAGGTCCATGAAAACTTGGCTCCCACATGGGTAGTTTTCTTTCTTTGAACCTTAAAAGGTAAACGAATCGAATAAAATTGAGGAACTTTTGGAACCTTGACCTTTAGCATTTGATCAAAAGAACCAGACTTTTCTGCGTTTCTCTTTCTGTTATGACTCTTATGACTCTTTTTATAATTTCCAAGTGGGGTGCTTAAAACTTTACCAGGAGCTACTGTGCCCATTTTCGTCCTAGATTTTCGAATTCTTATCTTGCTAAAAGTCCGCATGAGGCCTTTCTCTATGTGCTCGGGAGTTGTCCTTTCCTTCATTCTTTTATGTTTTACTTTAAAATTGAGATCCAGTCTTGATTGCTTAAGCACCTGCTCCTTCTCGAGCCTCCATCGAATGGTTCGCTTTTGATTTTGATCCAGGAGCCGCTGGAACTTGTCAAGTGGGGTATTTAAAACTTCACCAGGAGCTACTGTGCCCATTTTCGTCCTAGATTTTCGAATTCTTCTTATCTTGCTAGAAGTCCTCATGAGGCCTCTCTCTATGTGCTCGGGAGTGGTCCTTTCCTTCATTCTTTTATGTTTTTCTTTAACATTGAGATCCAGTTTTGATTGCTTAAGCACCTGCTCCTTCTCGAGCCTCCATCGAATGGTTCGCTTTTGATTTTGCTCCAGGAGCCGCTGGAACTTGTCAAGTGGGGTATTTAAAATTTCACCAGGAGCTACTCTGCCCATTTTCGTCCTAGATTTTGGAATTCTTATCTTGCTAAAAGTCCTCATGAGGCCTTTCTCTATGTGCTCGGGAGTTGTCTTTTCCTTCTTTTTTTTATGTTTTTCTTTAACATTGAGGTCCATTTTTGATTGCTTAAGCACCTGCTCCTTCTCGAGCATCAATCGATTGTTTCGCTTTTGATTTTGCTCCAGGATCCGCTGGAACTTGTCCTGTACAATCTGCCACCTAGTCGCTATGTAGTTATCCTCCTCTGCCTTGGCCTCCTCTTGAAGTCTTTTCTCGTGCTCCACTCGCCACTTGGGCTTCTTGTTGGCAGGGAAGGATCTCTGGGCGTGCGGAGAATAGTAGATTTCGTGTAGCCTGTCGTCGGAATCCAAAAGTGGCGATTTACTTTTCACAAGTTCTTTATGTTGGCTAACAGTCAGATATTCCTTGCTAGGGGCTCTAGTTCTTCTCCTCCTGCTTTTACAGCAGACCTCGTAGGCATGTTTATCGGTTTCTATTTCATCATAAATATATGGATAATCGGGGATCTACAAGTCCAAGTAAAAATTAATACAATTTTGAAGTCAAACTTGAAATAATTTGTTGAATTACTTTGCAGCTTATTCTTAAAGTTACTGAAAAAAATCACATTAAAGTTAAACAAATAAACTCATTCACAAATTTAGAGTATTGCTATCAATTAGATTTTACCATCTTGTAGTAAATAGCCCAATTAAATTTATTTTTACCTTCGAGGAAGCCCAATCATCTCTGCAATTTAGTTTTCTCATCGTCCTTTCCATCTCCTTGTACAAGTTTGGTTGCCGAGGACAACAATTACATCTGCTACGATTCGTATATACCGACATAATTTACTTATCAAACACAAGCAATTTGTTGTATACAAAAAATCAAAAATTGATTTATTTTGAATTTTAACTCAAGGGTGGGCACACTGACAGCGCTGTAAGCGGAAGCACAAAAGAGCTGGGGAGAGCGAATTCAACTTTCGCCGCGCTTTGGCGAACTTTTTTCACCAGTGTTGCCAGGTTAAACCAATGTAGCTAGATTTAACAGAAAAGCTGGTTGTTTTTTAATTATTATTAGAATATATATGTTGTTTTTTAATTATTATTAGAATATATGTAGAATTATTAGAATGTATATTACAAAAAAAAAAAAAACAAAATAGATTTTAAAATTAATACTGTTAATTTCAAGCACCTGCATTTATTATTCCAATATATGTATCACAACATAACATAATTTTAATGCTCGAATGCAGCTTCTAAGATGCAAAATTTTGAATTTTTTTTTAAATTTTTTATCGTTTAATTATGGTATTTGGATAAATTTTTTATTGGTATTGAAATACAAAATGAAAAGAAAATAGTTTTTTAATTTAATGAAAGATACATTTATATGAAATATTAATGCAATTTTTTTAAGACAAAACACAAAATAAGGGAAGTTGATTTTTTTTCAAATAGTAACATAGATAAATATAATTATAATTAAAAAATGACGTAGTATAAATAAATGATATGTATGTTTCCCTAAAAATATTCCTGATGTCCCAAATACAAATTTTTCTAGTTTCAAATTTCATAAGCTTTTCCCATTTTCAAAATTGCTATATCTAGCCTGAAATAAGCTCAACTGGCATCACTGCTTACGAGTCCTGCGCGCTGACAGTCGAAAAACCGTTGAGAGCGTAGCTGGCGAAAAAAAGTAAAAGTGAAAATCAGGCCCTTGAAATTCGTGTTCATCTATTATGCATTGATTAGGACGAAAGCAAAACACAGTGACATTTAACAGAGCAGAACAGCACAGCAACGGAAAAGTGCATTTTGAAAATCTTAGTTGAGAGTTGATAGTTTCCGTTTCCTAACACTCAAAATTCGCACGGTGCCGTAATCCATAGTTGCGAGAAAAGAAAAGAGACCTGTACCACACACACACACACACTCGGTATAGACACACACAGCAGTGGGTGAGACGCCCCCGCATTGCCCTTGGCCCCACAAACCGAAGCCAGCGTTCGATTTTTCACAACAAGCTGCGAAAACGCCAGTGGGAAAAGCTGAATCGAACTATAAACTGAACTGAAAACGCCAATAGCCAATAGCCAGCAACATGGACATGCTCAACCAGATACTCAGCATCAACAACGGCGGCGCCTATGGGGGCGGAAAGGCGGGCGGCGCCTTCGATCCGGTCACGTTCGCCATGAAGCCCCAGGTTGTCATCCGGGCACTCTGCTGGGTAAGTAGGACTCCGGGGACTCCGGTTGAGTGCTCCGCTCGGGGGGAATGCTGCGATTTTTCGGACCCCCGAAATAACACACACGCGCCACTCACACGACTTGATGATTATCACGCTGTTTGCACGGCACTTAAGTAGTTCACAAAAGTGTCTCCAAATAGGGATTCATGAATTTTGGCCTACACTCGAAAAATATTCAGGAACTTAGTGCTATAAGTATTGGAATAGATGTGGAAAATGGTAATTAATCCCAAAGGATCCTGAAACCTATAAAATCTTAGAAATATAAATAAGAAAACTAAAAAGTGGCATTATGCCACTTGACTTTATTTAACCATAAATACCATGAAATTACCTTTTATAAAGGACCTTTAAAAAAACTGTTGGTAGATTTAATCTCTCACCTAAATATTTTTACCATTAAAGAGAAAGCCTGGACATTAAAAAATACCCATAAACTGTACGTGACATGAGTAAACTTAACTAAACTAATCCCTGAATGTCACAACGCATAAACGTAGTGACAACGCCAAAGCATAGGAATAGTGAGTGACCTGGGATTTGTTTACCCGAGTGTGCCAGGGGCTTAGGTACGCTCCATTAGAGGGGGGTAAACGGGATCAGCTGCGGCGTCGCCATAAAAACTCTCACGCCCATGAAAGCTTTATAATTAAATGTCGTAAAGGCCCCGAGCGGACTTGGAACTTAAAGGACTTTATTATACCAGCGATTTGATGTGCGTCAGCCAGCGAAGTGGGAAATATGCGATAACCGAGCGGCGGGGGTGGGGTTAGTTTGCCTTCCATTTGTGTATACGTAATATTTGCCCACACTGCTGCTGACCAAGGACACTTGGTCCTTGCGATTGCAATCCTCCAATGCCCCCCTCCCTCCGGCATTCCTGGCCAAACAAACTAAACTTGGCCTTCATTCCGCGAATTGGGTCACAAACATAAGTACGTGTCTGCCTCGTTGTCTGTGTACTTGAACTTCTTGTGTTGCTTGTTGCACCTGCTCAGTAAAATCGATGGCCGGGAGTGGGAGTTGCGAAAAAATACATAAACTAGGTATTTACATTAGTGAGGGTGTTACTTTTTTATTGCCAAGCATAAAGGCAATGCGATTAACTTTGATAACTGTATAAATTGCAAAGAATGAAGGGAGGTCTTAAAAGGTTGTTCGTAGGAGGTTATCCTTTGTCTAAAAAGTGGAAACTGATCAAATTTCAACAACCCAGAGACCAATTTCACTCGTTTGTTTATATCATTCAAATAGTGTTGAGTAAATTGTATTTTAAATTCCTCATCAACTTATCTCAAGAATGTTTTATAAGCTAAATATGCTGTCCTCATTCACAAGGAATTCCATCCATTTGATAGCTCTTCTCAGTCGTCGTCTTCGGCTGCATATCCTCCGAAGGCTGGGCGGAGAAGGATGGCAAGGAATACTGCCTGTTTAGCGGCGACGGTATGGCCTGTAAGTTCGGCAACATGGTCGGCGTCTTCGGGTTCCTGGCCTCCATGGGTTTCATGGGCGGCGAGTTCCTGTTCGAAAGGATGTCGTCGGTGAAGAGTAGAAAGCGTTACGTCATGGCCGATATGGCTTTTTCGGGTAAGCTCCTCCCATGATGCATGGCCTTAACTGGGACATTTACAGCAATCCAACAATTGCAGCCTTCTGGACCTTCATGTACTTCGTGGCCTTCCTGTACTTGTGGTCCCAATGGAGCTCCTCGCCCCCGCCGCCGCTGGGCATCGGAGCTGGCAGCATGAAGACCGCCATCTGGTTCTGCCTCTTCTCGATTGTCACCTGGGTGCGTAGCAATCGTCACCTGTCAATCGTTGAAAAGGAAATGTAGTTTTCTATTATATCTCTGTGCTTAGGCCCTGTGCGCTCTGATGGCCTACAAGCGATTCCTGATTGGCGCCGGCGATGAGTTCACCTCGGCCTTCGAAACGGACCCGGCCAACGTGGTGCACCAGCAGGCCTATGGCTATTCCATGGACAATGACAATGATCAATACAGCGCCTCGCCCTTTGGTCAGCCGCAGCAGGGTAACTAGAGGACTCACACTCCCTACCGAGCTCAATTGACTTATAAATAATATAACTATATATTCTCCAGGAGGCATGGATCAGCAGCAGCAGCAGCAGTCCGGCATGGAGTACCAGCAGCCCACCTACTAAGGATTTTCCCCCACTCGCTCCTCCGTTGTCCACAGAACACTCACTTCGATTTTGTAGTGCAAATGGCAAACGTTTTACACGACTAAACAACAGCAAACACACCAGTTGGCTTTACCATATACACCGATGTCGAACATATAACAAAAGTAACAAAGTAACAGAAACAATAAAGCAGTTGGAAAGCATAAAGATACAAAGATTACAAAGCCAAGCAATTGCAGATACAATGCCACGCACTTGCTCTAGCTACCAGAGGATATATAAGGATTTGTCGGAATAGTTTGGATGTATAACTCTTAAGCTAGCTCCCTAAGTTGAGTGTGTGTGCAGTTTTTTGTAGTGGAAATTTGTTGCAATATATATATATATATATATTATACAGATATACAACTAGTTATGTATCCCATATAGGCTGCATAGATTTGTGCATTGCGTACGCGATATATGATATGATATGATATATGCTTTCAACGTTGTTAGTTATTTAGTGTTTACGTGTACGTACTATTATATATATATATATGATTTTGTTCGTGCCAGGCCCTGGTCGCCCCGATCAGCTATAGCTTGCTAAGCAGACGAGATTTTTTAGATAAATTTACACACAAACAGCAGCAGCCTCAGCAGCAATTTGGTCAGAAATAGAACACTGCTCACAAGCCACAACATATCCAATAAACCGAATCTGGACAGCCCCACACACCTACGAGTCCTGCGGCCAGGGCTGGAGCTTGGTTAGAAGAGCAGCCATAAAAGCCAAAGAATATGTAAATTGTAAACAGTAATCATCACAGTATGCAGTAAGGAACCCATCCTGCAGGGGAAGGATCACAGTATTTCGAAGTAGATTACCGCAGGAATTCGCCGATTCGCTTCAGGCTTGTTGTTGCCCCAAACACCCAACCAGAGATTTGTATAGTAAATAATAATTATAATGCCGATAAAGTGGAAATATATACTTTTGTGTGTGTACAATACCCATTACGCATTGCAGGGGCTGTCCCATCCGCTGGAGAGGCTGGGTGCGATCGCTCCTTGGAATACACTCAAATATCAAATGAATGTAAACATATTGATTACATAAATGTTCACTTAGTGCAGCAACTTGCGATAACCTACAAATGTATTTGTTAAATTAAATACTATATATACATATATATTATATATATTTACGGATTGTATATGTCATACCAAGCGCCCTGCTGACAGCCACAAGCGGACAGGGATCTCACAGCAAAAATATACAAATATAAATTAATCATGTAGAATTCGTGTGCGTTACAAAGATAGAAAAAAAGAAACAAAAACCAAATTTACTCATTTCAAAAACTTAAGGTCGAGATTACAAAAACACCGCCAGTGAAAAGTAGCGAAATTAACATTTGCGAACACTATTGTAACAGAAGAACTCCTCAGACAAGATCCTCAAGCGGAAACCCTCAGATTAATATAAATACATATTTTTAAAAACCAACCAACAGTCAAGTATTTTCATTGGGTCTGGGTTCCATGTTTTATTTATTATTCTTTACACATTATACAGTTCAGTTCGAGACGAAGCTTATTCGCTGGGAACTGTGTCGGTTAATTCTTCGCTCAAGGATTTTGATTTCTTTGGTGGATCGGCAAGTGGGGTTCAGGCTTCCTTCGCATTAGCTAAAGACCTAACCTGTAGTGGTACTTCCACCGAAGTTTCCTCTTTTTTGTTTTCAGGTGCTTTAGTTCCTTGTTCTTTGGGTTTTATCGTCGTTTCTTGAACATATATTCCAGGTTCTTCCATATTCGGTGGAAACCAAACCTGTTGTGATCCAACTTGCACTATCGTTTCCTCTCCTTTGTGTTCTGGTGTCCTTAAATTGGGTGGAAGGATATTTGGACTTTGACTCTTAAGCTCCTCGGCAGTCAAGTCAGACCACTCGCTGATACTCTCTGCTTGGGATACTTTTCCCGTTTCGAATAGCGAATTGTGCTTCTGAATCCTTTGCCAGTTTTCGCAGAAGATTTTGTGGCGTATCTTAGTCTCGGCATCGTTTTCATATTTCGGACTATAATCAGCCTTTTAATCATAGAAATAAATAATAATAATAAATATTGAAATTGAATGAACCTACCAGGAACTTTATCCATGCAGCCTGACACTTGATTCCTTTCGGATTGACTCCAGATGCCTCTGTTTTATTTCCACTTCCTTTTGAATTAGTTTGTTTTTCCAGCTCCCTAATCAGCGGTTCTTTTGGTTTCATCGTTGCATCCTCGACATAGGTACCAGGTTCTTCCATATTGGGTGGAAAGTTCGGTTTCTGCGATTTCTTCCACTCTTCAAAGGTCAAATCAGACCACTGGTTTATACTCTTTTTGTAGGACTCCTTTCCTGCTTCGTATAGGGTATTGTGCTCTTGAATCCTTTGCCAGTTATCACAGAAGATGCTGCGACGCTGCTCAGTCTCGGCATCGTTTTCGTATTTCGGTCTAAAATCAACCTGTAAATTGTTAAAATTAATATAAACGAATAGTCAACACTTAAGGTAACCTACAATGAACTTCTCCCATGCAGCCTGGCAGTTAATCCCTCTATGATCAGCGTCCGTTTGCCCAATATAGATTCCAGGCTTTTCCATATTTGGGGGAAACTTTAGCTTCTGCGAACCTAATTCCACTTTAGTGACCTCTGTATTTGTTTCAGGTAATTCCTTAGGAAAAGTCTCGATTGGCACCTTGACTGGTTGTTCGTCTAATTTGGGTTGCATCGTCGTTTCTGCAACATAAACTCCAGGTTCTTCGGTATTTGCTGGAAAGCTATTCAGCGTCCTTGCAGGGTATTCATGCACTTCAGTTGTCTCCGTTTTGTTTCCCGGTGTCTCCATATTTGGTGGAAATTTCGATTCCTGCGTTTTCTTCCACTCTTCAAAGGTCAAATCAGACCACTGGTTTATACCCTTCTTGTGGGACACTTTTCCCGCTTCGTATAGGGTATTGTGCTCTTGAATCCGTTCCCAATTGGCAAAGAAGATACCACGACGCTTCTCAGCCTCGGCATCGTTTTCGTATTTCCGATTAAAATCAACCTGTAAATCATTAAAATTAATATAAACGAATGTTTAATATTTAAGGTAACCTACAAGGAACTTTTCCCATGCAGCTTGGCACTTAATCTCTTCTTGATTCACTTCAGATGCCTCTATTTTAGCAATATATGTTCCAGGTTTTTCCATATTAGGTAGAAAGGTATATGGATTTAGTTTTTTCAACTCGTCCAAAGTCAGATCAGACCACTGGTTTATGCTCTTTTTGAAGGACTCCTTTCCTGCTTCGTATAGGGTATTGTGTTCCTGAATCCCTTGCCAGTTATCGCAGAAGAAGCCGCGACGCTTCTCAGTCTCGGCATCGTTTTCGTATTTCGGACTAAAATCAATCTGTAAATAATTAAAATTAGTATAAACGAATAGTCAACACTTAAGGTAACCTACAATGAACTTCTCCCATGCAGCCTGGCAGTTAATCCCTCTATGATCAGCGTCCGTTTGCCCAATATAGGTTACAGGCTTTTCCATATTTGGGGGAAGCTTAAGCTTCTGCGAACCTAATTCCACTTTAGTGACCTCTGTATTTGTTTCAGGTAATTCCTTAGGAAAAGTCCCGATTGGCACCTCGACTGGTTGTTTGTCTAATTTTGGTTTCATCGTCGTTCCTGAAACATAAACTCCAGGTTCTTCGGTATTCGCTGGAAAGCTATTCCGGGTTCTTGCAGGGTATTCATGCACTTCAGTTGTCTCCGTTTTGTTTCCCGGTGTCTCCATATTTGGTGGAAATTTCGATTCTTGCGTTTTCTTCCACTCTTCAAAGGTCAAATCAGACCACTGGTTTATACTCTTTTTGAAGGACTCCTTTCCTGCTTCGTATAGGGTATTGTGTTCCTGAATCCCTTGCCAGTTATCGCAGAAGATACTGCGACGCTTCTCAGTCTCGGCATCGTTTTCGTATTTCGGACTAAAATCAATCTGTAAATAATTAAAATTAGTATAAACGAATAGTCAACACTTAAGGTAACCTACAAGAAACTTCTCCCATGCAGCCTGGCAGTTAATCCCTCTATGATCAACGTCCGTTTGCCCAACATAGGTTCCAGGCTTTTCCATATTTTGGGGAAACTTAAGCTTCTGCGAACCTAATTCCACTTTAGTGACCTCTGTATTTGTTTCAGGTAATTCCTTAGGAAAAGTCCCGATTGGCACCTTGACTGGTTGTTCGTCTAATTTTGGTTTCATCGTCGTTCCTGAAACATAAACTCCAGGTTCTTCGGTATTCGCTGGAAAGCTATTCCGGGTTCTTGCAGGGTATTCATGCACTTCAGTCGCCTCCGTTTTGTTTCCCGGAGATTCCATATTGGGTGGAAAGTTCGATACCTGCGTTTTCTTCCACTCTTCAAAGGTCAAATCAGACCACTGGTTTATACTCTTTTTGAAGGACTCCTTTCCCGCTTCGTATAGTGTATTGTGTTGCTGAATCCTTTGCCAGTTATCGCAGAAGATGCTGCGACGTTTCTCAGTCTCGGCATCGTTTTCATACTTCCTACTAAAATCAGTCTGTAAATCGAAAGAATTAAAATAAACGGAAATGCAATAAATCAATGAAACGTACCAGGAACTTCTTCCAAGCAGCATCGCACTTAATCCTTGTTTGATCCACTGCAGTTGCTTCAGTCGTTGGCTTGCGAAACTCAGGCGCAAGGTTCGGACGTTGCTTTTTCTTCCACTCTTCAATGGTCAAGTCAGCCCATTGGTTAACTTTCTTCTTGAAGGACACTTTTCCCACTTCGTATTGAACGTTGTGCTCCTGAATCCTTTTCCAATTAGCGCAAAAGATGTCACGACGTTTCTGGGTTTCCGCTTCGCTGGCGTAGTGGACATCAAAGTCGACCTAAAAACATAATTCAATAAGCTGCAATTCTGGGAAGACGTTATCGGTAAACTCACCATGAACCTTTGCCAAGAATTCTGGCATTCGGCTTCTTCTGGGAATTCTGATGCGAGCTCAACCCCAAAAGTTGTCGCTGCTGACTCAGTTCTATTATTTTCAGAGGTTGCTATTACTTTATGTAGTCCATTTTGCATTTGTGAATCATGATCGATTTTGGGCTGGGTTCCCGAGGAGGGAGTTGAGGGGGCTGCCCAGGCCGCGCCCATGAAGAACACGATCCAGAAGGCGCCGGTGGTGAAGTGAGCCGAGCTCATCTTGCAATGTTTTCGCGTACTGAGCCGCAGACGCCGAGTGACTACCTATAAATACTCGGAGCAATCATTGCGGGCAGAGAGAGAAGAGAAAGATGCAAGCCGTCTGGCGATAGCAACGGCATTATTTTTATTTTATTTTTTAAATGGACTCTCTCTCTCTCTCTCTCTTTTATCGATCTGGAGAGCATACTTCAGGTGAGGCATGGGGGAACTTACCTGTTTTGTTTATAAATGAGAGCAAAACGTGACCAATGCCGGTTGACTGGTTTATGCGGCAAAATATATCATAAATTTAGCAAGAGGAAAGTTAGACTTTGGGTATTTGAATGAATTGCACATTTTCTTAAATCTTAAACTATTTGAATTCGTTATTTAAGTTAATAGTTTTTGCTAGATTCACAAACCGCAAAATGTACTAAGGCAGCTGATTGAAAACTTGAAAAGTTTAAAAAATATATGATACAAAATTAAATAAAAATAATGGCTTGGTGAAGAGTTTTAATTTATGAAAAATATTGCTCCAAAGACGGATGGGCTATACCCAAGTATACTTAAGCTGATCATCAATATATGCATCTTCAAAATCACTGCATAAACTGAGTAGATTTTTTTAATTTGCCCAATTGTGTGTACTGCAATTTTAACAGGCACTTTTTGTTTATTTATTGACCGAGTGACTCATGCCCGCCAGAGGCCGGATGTCGCCACCGCAACGCTACAAACTAGAGTAACATAGTTATAAATTCGTGGTTTTTTGTAATTGACTATACTATATATCTATGGCGTAGGAATCGGCTAGGAGAGCCTCTACAAAATCGGGTAGCTGCACTCGCTGGCGATGCCGCAGAAGCCGCCGGCGTTGCGGATGAGTCGCATGAAGCCGCCCTCGCCCCAGTTCTGCGAGTACGAGTTCTTGATGATCCAGTAGTCGCGCCCGTTCTCCGATCCGTAGCCCACCACGGTGACCGAGTGGTTCACCTCGTCCTGGTTGCAGGCATCGTCCTCGTAGATGCCGCCGCCGTACTGCTCGAACGAGATGGTGTCCGCGTTCATGGAGCAGGCCAGTGGGCCCAGGGTGGCGATCACCTCCTTCATCTTCTCCTCGTCGCCGGGCGTGATCGTGGCATAGTCGCGGATCTTCACGATGCTCTCCCTGGGCGGCCGTCCGGCTGTCTCGTTCTGGCGGCACTGCATTTCCGTCTGCGTGTACGGATACTTGCTGGCCAGCGTCACGCCGTGGTCGCGGATGTACTCGAAGCCGTACTCCTGGAAGCCGCCGTCACAGCCCATGTTGCCGTAGTCGTCGGCACAGTCCACCAGATTCTGCTGCGACAGCGACGGCAGCACTCCCGTCCGCCTGAAGATGTGGCCCTCGAGGGCGCCGGTCGTGGCGAACGACCAGCAGGCTCCACAGCCCACGCCCTGGAAGCCGGGCGGGGTCACGCCTCCCTTCTCTCGCCAGTCGAACTTCTCCGGCAGATTGGGGGCGCTCGGACTCCGAGGTCCAGTCACAAAGTTGATGTGTCCATCGGTGTACTTTCTGCAAGGCAAGAGGAAAGGCCGCGGAGGTGAGTTCGAATTCGAATGGGGTTAATTGTGGGGGCTTTGTGTGGGTTTTTGCAAAAAATAATCAAACTCAATTATAGACTGTGACGGGGCATGACGATCTCAAATTGCATTAAACTTATAACATGAGCATTTGGAAGAAATTTTATCTTTCTCAAGTATTAAAAACTAATAATTTTTAAAATAAAGTGTTACTATAGGAAAGTATTTGATATTTTATTAGTAAAATCTTTCAGCTGAGATGCAAAAATATTTAGAAATAGAAAAGGAAATATGTGAAGATTTAAAACCATTTAATATTATACATAAAGAAAAGAACGCTAAGCCATTTCTTATGTGAAAAATTGCGACGGTTAAGTATTTTTTTGCATACTTTGAACCCATTATTAATTTAAATTTTATTCATAGCGATTATACAAGGAGGTATAAACAAAAAAAATATATATATTTTCGTACAAAAAACCCTACTAAATAAAATAAAATTGAAAAAATGAAATAATAATAAATGTGTTATAAATCAAAATAGTACATTTTCTTAAGACAACAAAGATTTTGTTGAATAAATATTTATTGCTGACTGAGTAAAAACATTTACAATCTATAATAAAGCACCAGATAATGTTTTCTTACTCAATAAAATTAAAATAATTAATGAGGGGAACTGAATCATAATGTAATACTTAATCTTCCAACTTATATACTTATTTTAAAATTAGAATACGTATATTTAACCTTAAGCAAATTCTCACATTGCATTACAGATCAAGCTGCAGGTTTATTACTTTGTTAAGTTATATTTTGAAATATTGTTAGGTATACCATATTGTTCTTATATACTACTGATTTCATTAAAATGGAAATAAAGTTCTATTGAACAGTACCCAAAAAAGAGCTGATTGAATTCCCGGAATAAACAAGACAATAACAATTTAATTATTGCGCTAATAGAAGATAACACTTTCAAGTTCGTGATGACACTTACTCTTTCCGAATATTTGGAATAAACAAAACAAGATGATAAAAATATGCTTCTTACCCAGTCAGAAGATAAGAAGGCAAACCCTTTTGTTTACTTTACGTTATGATATAGAATGATATAGAATATAGCTTTCGAACTAGTTCAGCATAATCTCCGCCGTAGACTTACAAGTTACAGATTGTTTAGCGCCCACAAAAAGACATTAAACGCCAAACCCGTTTGGGATTTATGGTTTAGGTGTTAATTATTCCATATGCCCAAGCTATTGGGCTTCCCCCCTTATGCTTATGCTAGGTTATATTGCGTCATAGATTGTCACATGGCAAAAGCATACTTACTCTCCCGATTCGGACACCTTGGAGCCCAACAAGGTAAGAATTTCCTTCCTGGTCATATCCGCCAAAGGATTGACACTCAGGCTGAAGCTGGAGATGCCGGTGTCGGCGTTCTTGTTGCTCAGCGTAATCAGCGACATCTTGGCTGCAAAGATACTCTCGCGGTAGACGCGCTCCTCATCGGAGTACACCTTGCCCGTCTGCCGCAGGAAGTCGTCGAAGTTTCGGATGTCGCAGAGCTTGGGGAACGACTGAAGGGTCTGCAATGACACAGCACCCAGCAGGGCCAGGCCCGTCGCCAGCTGCAACCACGTCGATGAGCACATCCGCATCTGCATGAAAGCGAAAAGTGTGTGGAAAATGTTAGATAATCGCTTGGCCAACACACTCCCTCCACCTCCTCCTTCCCTCTTTCCAGCTTCCCAGTTTCATCTGTCAACGTTAATCGCAGGTGAATTTAGCCCGAAACGAACCATCTTGCGTTAGGGCTCGTGGAATTTTTAATAGGAAACCAAAAAGTAACCCCCTATGCAATATTCATGAGGACCATAAAATGAAAGATGCTTCTTATCAGCTTTAGTCAACAATTTCTCGGAAAAAGCTATATATCAGCCTTATCAAGTTGAAAAGAGAATCTATAATGAACTCTTAGAAAGGTGAACTTTAAAAATTCAATTTAATAAATAATATTAAAAGTTATTTCGCATTTTCCAGTAAATATATTACTATCCTTATCTCGAATTAAAGCTTGGAATTTTAATATATATTTAGTACACATTTATTTCCATTAACAAAAATTTTAATTATCTATCATACTCTTCTCTTTCGATCTACTTTTTCATCAATAAACTAAAGCTTTATGAATAAGTAAAAACAAAAAAAGAAAATACATAACACTATATCAATGTTTGATTTAAAAAATAAACATATTTCCTGAAGAAACCCGTTAATTGGTTATTTTTTCCAACCTGCATCTGTGCTTTCTATATATTTCAAAGAAACCTAACAACTTAATGACCAATTAAACGAACGATTTAATGGTATTTATTTGCTTCTTCGGTATCCCGCAGATGATCATCTTCTTCTGTCGGCAATCGGGCAACTTAATTGGTAATTAATCACCCGTTGGCTTTAACCCATGTCTTCACTTCGACGGAACCCAGCTCCCACACCGCCAGCCTTTCGATCCATCGATCTTAATTTGACTTTACAGAGCATTTGGTGTTCGCTATTCCGATTTGTCAGTTTGCCAATACGATCACTGATGACAAGTGCAACGTCATTATCGATTGAATAATCCCATTTGCATATGCTTAGCATATCGCCATTGGGATGCCTCATTAAAAAAGACACAAGCCCTGCATTGGATCCGCTCGAGTTTCGGCATATACATCATTTCGTGGACTGTTGGGTCTCTCCTTTTATTTCTTTTTTGGCTTAGATTGCCTGGCCGTGGGCCAAATGAATCTAGATTAGGCAACATCAGGCCAAAATTTCACTTTCGAAGCCGATGCCGTAAATCGTAAATACTCATCACATGCTGGGTGCCCGGGTGAAAGGCGATTACCCCATTTCCTTTCATACCTGAGAGTGAATCCCAATTTCTATTTGAATGTAGTTTTTAATTGCAGTTCTCTTGTGTGTTTTAGTTGTCATTACAGCGAAGAAATTAGATACATTGAAAGGATTTAAATTGGTTTTTAAGAGGTATATGACTACAAGTTAATAACTTGTTAATATAAAGAAAAAGCATACAATTTTAATATAAATATAAGTATTTTATGTTGGAAAGATTAAAAAGATATGATGTCAAATCAAAATCTAGATAAATGAATCGTTAAATTATAAAAGGTATTCCTTAATAATCTTTATTTAAACGAAAGGTCCTTTAATTTTTTGCAAAGCTTTACGCTATAAAAGTACCATATAAAATGCATATTTTAAATTATTAATTGAATAGGTTTGTAATTATATTTTTATGGATTTGTATTCACTTTACTTTAGTCTTCATTTCAGGTATATAAATTACTATATATAATCTTTTTTGAAAGATTAATTTTATATATTTATATGATATTTATTATTATATGTAATCGACTCTGTAGCAGTTGTTATATAACAGGTGCTATATTCTCATTTAACTTGTTTTCGGTGTAATGAAACACCACACAAATATCACAAAAGAAACACACACGACACCCATATGTTGAAAGCGTGGCTCAATCACCTTTAACGACTTTATGGTAGATGTATCTTCCGCGTTCGGAAATCTCTGCGAAGATGGCGCAGACACGAAGACCGGCGAGGTTATAAGCGGCTCTCGACCCGCACACCTCGGTTTTATAGGGTTCCAGGCTCCGACACATGGCCGAAACCAGATGAAAACCAAAAAACGTATTCGTCTTCATTTGGCAGGCTGGCTTTCTGGTTTACGGCATCATAATCTGGCCTGCCTTAATTTTATGCATGTTTAGTAATTGTTTGTTGGCCAATAGAAATGGTGTCTCTAACAACATGTATTAATTTATCCAAAATATGGGGGAAAATATACAAAGTGGAGAGTAATTAATTAATGGGATTGATCAGCATTACATGATCTATACTGACCAAAACTAGTTTATAATTTATGAAAGCATAACCACAAAAACAAAGAAAAATTCATAATTTATGAGGAACTAAAAATATACCAATGAATTATTTAAATATGTTGTTTCAGTGAATTATAAAATATATTTGTAGCTGAAAGCTATTTAAATTTGCCTAAACTGTTTATGGTTATACTTAGCACTTAATGTCCCCATAACTCTATTTCGGATAGTGGCTAAGTTAGAGTATATTTTAATAAAAATTAAACTTAGTATGTAAATATTAAATATACAAATTAAATAATGTCAAAAAAGCCAGAGCTATGTATTAGCATACCAATAGCTTGGTCAAAATTTGCCATTTGTTTGCAGTTCAATTAACAGATTTATTAGGTGAATTCCAAAGGTACTACTAACGAGTTCATTGACAGCCCTTTCGAGGCCCACTTTTGCAGACTTCCAAGAATCTTCCCATAAACCCCTTTTAAATTTCCATTCCCGCATCGATTGAAATTACCAAACAGCTCATTTAGCACTTCGTATAACATCGATTTGGCCAAAGACAAGACATCAAACGAGCCTACTAAGCACCATGTTGCAATTTTTATGGGCGCCATGAAAGTATGAATATGACTAGTCAAGCCTGGAGAGGAGACAAAAAGCCACAACAAGTGGCGATAAGTTGCCATTAGAGACGACGACGACGTCGCTTTTACGATGCTACAGGGTTGGGGTGTTTCTGAACTGGGCCAGTGATGACTTCGAATTAACAGAGATACGAGAACCCAGCGAATCGCAACGATACGAAACGGAGCGCATTTGACAAGTTTATTGGACAAACAAAGCGCACCCAGACTTTTTCCTCCTAACGGGGGCTTATCGAGACCACCGGACCCGGACCCATAGTTACCATACTTCTACATACTTCTACTGTGTCTTGTCTGTGGGCCAAGTGCGAATTCAAGGCCCCGTAGAAATCTATTTGCACTTTTCTTGCGAAAGTAACTCGGCATGGTAAACTTATATTTGCTTTGGCAATCAGAAGGAGAGTTACCGGTGCGCCTATAAAAGACCATTCCACGGTTCTAGCCATCATCAGTCGTGTCGATTTTCGATTTTAGTCATGTTCAAGTTGCTGCTCTGCTGTCTCCTGCTGGCCGTCGGTGGAGGATGGGCCTTTAATCATGGTCAGGATTTGGTGGATTTCAATGCCTATGTGGTAAGTGATAATTGTACAGCTTTTTAAGTTAACTTTAGTTACAATTAATGTTCTTCTCTTCCGTATTCCTTTAGGCTAGCTACAACAAGTCGTATGTTTCAACTTCGGCTCGCAACTTTGCCAACTACTACTACATCTACAACCGCAACCAGGTGGCCCAGCACAATGCCCAGGCGGATCGGAATAGGAGCAGCTACCGCGAGGCAGTGAATCAGTTCTCGGACATCCGACTCATCCAGTTCGCGGCCCTTCTGCCCAAGGCTGTGTCGCTCACAACCTCGCAGGCCAGTGATCCACCCACCACACAAGCGGCATCCACCACCTACGACATAATTTCCGACTTCGGACTGACCGTAACGGTGGAGGATCAGGGACAGAACTGCAGCAGCAGCTGGGCCTATGCTGCGGCCAAGGCGGTCGAGATCCTGAGTGCCGTCCAGTCCGCCAATGCTGCTCCCGCCTCGCTCTCCGCCCAGCAGCTCCTCGATTGTGCGGGCATGGGCACAGGCTGCACCACCCAAGAGCCGCAGGCAGCCCTGGACTATCTTACCCAGCTGACGGAGTCGTATCTGTATCCCGAGGCGGACTATAGGAACGACAATATCTCCAAGACTCCTGGCATGTGTCAGCCCGCATCCTCGGTGGCCGTGGGTGTGAGATTGGCACAATATTCCGCGGTGCCGGATGGCGACGATGATGCCGTCATGCTCTATGTGTCCAATGGATTCCCGGTGATCGTGGAATATAATCCGGCCACCTTTGGGTTCATGCAGTACTCCAGCGGTGTGTATGTGCAGGATACAAGTGCCCTGACCAACCCGAGGAGCTCACAGTTTCTGGTCGTTGTGGGTTATGACCACGATGCGGACACCAATTTGGACTACTGGCGGTGCCTGAACTCCTTCGGAACGAGGTGGGGCGAGGATGGCTACATCAGGATTGTGCGAAGGGCCAACCAGCCCATTGCCAAGAATGCCATTTTCCCCAGTGTCTTGGCCTGAAAATAATGACGCCTTCATATTCCAAATTCAGCGATTGGACTTTGAATAGGTTTAGAAATAAAATTATATACTTTTCCTACGATTAATTTTTAGTTCTAAGAAACTTTTGGGGAGGTGTCTTTATAGGTAAAGGTGTAAAATAGATAAATCCCCGACTTCCTGCCTTTATTTGAAGTTTCTCCAAGTAAGTCTTGTTTGTTTTGTGAAAGCTTATAGCTTTGATGTCTCCATTTATTGAATTTATTCTTTGTATTTAGTTTATTTATTGATTTTTCATCTACAAGCGGAGCTTTACAGACTTAAATGCTAAAAATTAACAAGTTCACATTATTTTCTTTCTTGTTTTTTCGCATCATTATTTTTGCTCATGGATTTTATTCTATTATTTCTGCTGTGTTTGTTTGGTTTTCTGTTATAGTTTTCTTGCATAATATGTTTCTCATACTTGTTGCTGCTCTTTTCTTGTTGCTGTGACTCGAAAGTATAAGAAACAAATGGAAATGATATTGATATAGATTATTATAATAATAATGGTTATAAGTATTCGACTCAGCCAGCGCGCAGGCGAAAGCTTTTCTGGTGTGTGTGTGTTCTTTCAGTGAATTTAATTTGTTGCTTACTTAATCGGGAAACTCGTTTTAAGTTCCAGTAACTTGTTTGAAAACTTTTGTATTATCGTTATCTTTTATTATATTTCAATTGCATTAAATAGTTTGAAATATATGTTGTATTTTCGCCTCCTTGTTTAGTTTTATCTTTATTTTAGAATGTCTTCCCGTCGATAGTGAAGCAAAGCTCAATGATATGATTCACGCTGAATGGTGTTTGGTTTCTTTATTTTTTTTTTTGGAATACGTGTTTAGTGGTTTTATCGTTGCGTGATGGTTGTGGTTTTATTTATTTTTTTTTTTGTTTTTGGGGTGTGCTCGAGTTATAGTTTGTTGTGGTAAATTTATAAAAATAATTTCCAATGAAAGAAGAGAAGAAATCAGAGAAAAGAAATTTATTATAGTTTGTTAAGTTGCAAAATCCTAAGTAGTTAGTGAATTATTGATTTGAAATTGGTTTTTGCTTTCGTTTCATAATTTGTTGTTGCTGCTTTTGGTTTTCTCAATTACGATACAACGGCTAGTGTTTTGTTATTCTCGTTATAAATTAAAATTAGTTAGGTTTATCTACATATGCTCACGCTTCCGTTTCGGCCTCGTCTTATTATCCTTCCATATAATTCTTAATAATATTTAACTAAATAATTATAATGTGTATAATTTATGCAATTCATCTTCATGTATATATATATATAACTTTAGTTTTCTACACAAAATTATGTGTTTGCAACGGCTTTTCTGTTGTTATATGTTGGCTAGTGTCTTCGGTTTATAAGATAATCTTGCCATGCTTTGTGTTGACTGTACCTCGGTTCGTGTGTGTGTGTGTTTCTGTTGGGGACACAAATCAAACTGTTTATGCATTTTCCGTCTAAAGTATTAGGAAGATTTATTTATATCAGCCATGTTTTTGATCCCACTTCCCCAAGACTTTCGCGGAGTAAATGGACCGTACTTTCGGAGAACACTTTCGGAAATGGGATCGAGATCATGGATCATATTTACTTGATTTTTGTTTTTGTTTGTATGAAGCTTAAAATGGACAAAATGTGATTTATTCCCTTTCGTGGATTCTCTTTCTCTTTCCCCTCTTTTTTTTTTGTAAATAGTTTTCCTTCATTTATTTAATTCATATATATATTTTAATAATATGTTTCTCTTATTTTCCTCTCTATATAAATCAATTTTCTGGTTTCATGTGAGTTCTGAATCCTAATTATTGCAAATTTTATGCACTATAGATGATCATCTTTAGAATTATTTTTCTCATAGGTTGTTCGAAGGGCTTCTAGGGCTACCCTACCTTCTTATTGGTTTCAATCAAAGATAAATGAATATATGACTGAAATAATGACTTTTGATAGAATCGAAATTTAAAATAAGATACAGTTAGATTGCTTATATCCTGCGAGAAAAACACACTCATCCTCAATGGGAGAAATTACCTCCTCTATCCCGCTCTCATGCGAAGATTTTAAATCTTCAACGGAATAGAGTTTGAATAACCTTAAATTGTGTTTTTCAATCTATTCCCAAGGAAATAAGCCTAAATTACATAACATTCTTTAGGGTTTTACGATCGAAATATTTAATTTTTCAGGCGGAGACATATACTGACAGTTTGTTTGTATTCTGAAAAAGTTTTTCGAACCAAGCTTTAAAATTTGTTGATTTATTACTGCCCCCAAAGTGGTTTCATTATGTGTGTGATGATTCTCATATTATTCTAATTATGTTACGCTTACGAACACATTAAATTAAATATTAAATTAAATTATGCAACTAAATGAGCATCAACTGCAGATCTGAATCAAAAAACCATTATAAATAATCTCGAAAACGATAGGTACGGTAAATAAACTCAGTGAAATGCTAGGACAAGCTCAATTTACGAGCTCTGGAATCGTATTGTGTGCCTCGAGTTCAACAGGATCGCCAATCCGGCGGCAAAGACAACGGGCAGCATCATCCACTGGGCCATCGGCGAGTTGGCGCCATTGCACAGATCCTTGGTGCAGGAGCAGTAGATGGCGGCCACGTCGTGAGTGCCCGAGCGCTTCACGCACTCGGCATCGGTGCGCTCATCCGGTATGTATCCGCAGCCACGTACGATGCGGGTCTTTCCGTAAACTATTTACAGATATCCGATTAATATGTGAACTTTGGTATTAACTTGTATCACTCACTTTTCTGCACGGTTTTGCGGCACAGGGTGGGCTTGTACTTGTCCTTGAGGTGCTCCAGGGGTTCCTGTTTGCTGCAGTTCACCTCGCCAATGGAGTACGGCTCGAAGGGATCGCCGCAGCGAGGATCAAACTCACTGTTGCAGTCATAGCACATAAGGGCAGTGGTAACTATAAGTTAAGGTAAAATTGTGTTATCAGAATAAGTAAGATTTAAGTTTAAAATAAATAAATGAAGTCTTTATATAATAATACAAATTAAAGGGATCAGACTTAAATCCTAAGGCTTAAATCTTTGTACAGTTTCGCTTTCCACTTCTCTATAAAACTTGTTTATTTATATTTTATATTTAAAATAATCTGTTTTATTGGATTACCGACAAATCCCTTGATCTGGTAATTTTTTAGTGTCAAAGTTATAGCGATTTGTCTTAAAACTTTAACTCAAAAGCTGCTTAGACAGACTGGATGATTTATGAGTGAATGTTGCCACATTCGATTATGTTAATTTGAAGGTGTGTTTTTTGGCGAATATGTTATCAGTTTGCATTGGATAAGGTGTTTTACTAATATACTTGACTTACGATATACAAATTAATTGCAAATTTTAACTTAATAAAAGCCACCTTTTATTTATCCAGAGTAGTTTTATTCAACAGCAATAAATACACGTTTTATTTGGTATTAAGGCGTCTTAAAACGTAATGGGATCGTAAAAACATAAAGCTAGTGGTATTATATGATGTTTTTAAGATTTTTGCGATCTTTTTTTATAGAAATTGAGACATTTTAAAGATAAAATACTGAATGTAAAGGTAATGAATTAAACAATATAGATATAAATATCTTTATCGTTTTCCGATACTACTTAGGGAAAAGGAGTCACTAAAATAGATACAAATATATATTAGATATAAATAAATCTATAAACAACAAACATGAGTGTGTTTGATGCACTTTTACGGGCATTTTCTCCGATCTTCATACTACTAAAAGTCAGGACTGTATGGGTGTGTGTGCGGCACGTGTGTTCATATGTGGTTGTGTCTTATTTTACATTGCATAAACTTTTGGGTCTTAGCTTACCTTGTATGCAGCAGAGCATGCCTAACAACAACAGCGTCTTCTCCATGAATGGCGACATTTTGTATATGTATTTGGGCCTTTTAAAATTAATTATTTATATGCCTTTTTTATGGATATATCCACACCACGCTTCGTCTCTCTTCTCTTCTGCTCGTCGGCGGCTGCGGCGGCAGCTGGAGCAACAATTTGTTTGCTGGCTATTCGAGTTTCGCTTTCGTTTGACAATTTTCGTGGCTCTGGAGATTTGCTACATTAACATGTTAGGCCTGAAAGCGACAAAGGGAAGACGGTTCAGAGAGTTTTGCCAGCAACAAAAAAAAAACAACCCGTAAACGATTTGCTATTTGCGAAATATTCACATAACCCGCGACTCACTGCAATGGAAAGTGAAAAGCGCCTTGGCAAAAATAAACCCAAAACTAAAAGGGAACGCAGAATGACGGCGGAGAAGACGAGGAAGAAAACACAAAGTGGGACGCAAATAGGAAAGTGCAGGAAACAAAAACAACACAAGTGCAGTTTGTTGGGTGGAGAAGTGGGAGTGGGAGGGGAGGGAATGGAATGGCGAATGCGCATTGCAACTGCCGCTAGAGGTTTCTCTCTGCCGAGAGGGAGAGAGAGAGAGAGCTCCATGATGACGCGCGCCATCTAGCGACCCAATTAGTTTGGCTTGTGGAATCCAAGAGGCAGCCGCGACTCGCGTGGAACCCATTCGAATGCAGAGCCTCCTCGCTGTTGTTGCCTTTTCTTCTTTAAGTTTTGTACACCATTTTTTTTTGTAGGATTCCTCGACTTGCATTCGACTGGCCATTTAATTGGATTGCAATGATTGCTCAAACGTCCCTCACGTCCACCCGCCCCCTCTTGTGTGTGCCGTGCGGGCGATTGATTTTCCCAGAGAGCGCGCGGGTGTTGTGGATGGAACGTAATTGCTAACGGTTCTCGGTAGCTAGGTAACAAATTACCAATGTCCCCGTTAGAAAGCCAGCTGCCCCTTCCTATCCTCTAGCTGTCCCCTGCCTGAGCTTTTAATAGTTTTGTCATCGTTTGCGATTTGCGGCCAAGTGATTTGATAGGCCGCCGATTTTCGTGTCGTGCAGAAGTGGCTCTGCCGGTCTTTGCTCGGGATTTTCGGATTTCCCAGGGAATCTGATTAAATTGCATTAAGCTGCACACCGAAAATACAATTAGAATCAGATTTAAGCTTTAATTAGTCCCAAAGAAATTGTAAGTCAATTGGAAATACACAAAAAGAGCTTATAAACTGATTTGTCTTTGAAATCTGTTAAATAATTGACATTTAGATATACAACAAAAATTAACAAATATTTCTTTGTAAAATCCATGAAAATTAACTAAGACCTTAAAAATTATTATTTAATAATAAATTTTTCTACTGTCTTGTTCATTTTGTGCGTGTGGAGACAGAGCTCGGACAGATAAATTTTCCGACACGCGATGTAAGCCGTAAGCCCGTGCGGACCACTACCATAGGGGTTTTATGAATTTACCATGAACTTAATTGGTATATGGTATAGAAAGGTATTTTGGAACATATATATATTGTTTAATCTTGATACAATTTTAAGGGATCATTCATATAATACTCTAATTTGACTAAAGAAACATGACGACTACCCAGCAAATACGTTTCAAAAATTTGTTCAAATATTTTAGTACAGCAAATTTTTTTTTATATACAAAAACTACTCAATATCAGTTAAAAAATATACATTTCCTACTTTGAATTGTATTTATCCTAACAAAATCAATTTAAACTGGTCTTAAGTAACCATTTCCTACTTTGAATTGTATTTATCCTAACAAAATCAATTTAAACTGGTCTTAAGTAACCAATGATTAATCACATCATTGTCTAATAAATACAAATACCAACCCCTTCTTTTATGACTCCACTTAAGAATTTAAATACGTAATTTCCTGGCCACTCAAGTAATTGCACTTTCAGCCCATTTCCGGGACCGCCCGGCGTTCCCTTGGCCATTTACGGCTTACCACAAGTAACCGGACCCCGCTGATCCCTTTTATAGAGCACGTAATCGTCTGGAGTGCAATGCACTGGAGGCCCAGCAAATGCTCGATTCTAGAGCACTGACTGCAGTTGGACGCAGTCCATGGAAGACAGATCAGAGTAAGAAATATTACGCATACGCCCCGTTCTACCCAGCAAATTTGGGTTTGTGGCACACACAGTTGGTGTGCCTGTGTGTATGTCCATGCTCCAACATACGTAAGATGGCTGAAACTGGCGAATGAAAAGCCAATCAATATGGTAGTCAAGGGGCCGTTGTCATGTCGGCCACTCACTCAATCACAACGTTGCTGTTTTTGTTGGCCAACAACTGACAGGCGAAGCGGAAGAGTTCAAATTGACAGGTTATATATGCACATATATGTATATTTAGGAGGGGAAATGGAAAATCTGAATGGTAGCTTGATTGAGTGGCACTATTTTATGTGATTCCCCCATAAATAACTGATGTTCAGTAGTTGCATGTTGCCAGGCATGCAACACACTCTGTCTCATTTCTGCAGTAACTCCCACTCGGTAAATTCAATAACTGACCTAGTTCAGTACCTCCCACTTTTCCTTTGGTCTTTTTTTGTGTTTTTTTTTTTTTTTTTGTTACCAACTGTCGCCGTCTTTTGGCATTTCCTGTGGGAAACGCTCTGAGTCCCTTCTTGTCAGGGGCTTTTCTTCAGACGCTTTCCCTTTGTTATTATGTAAGAGTCAGACAATTGGCAGAAACACGAAACTGGCAGGCATATCGATTTGGCCATTAAAAAAAAAAGAAAAAGAAAGAACGAAAGGGCGAGGGAACGGACAAAAAATTAGTAGAACAAGTGGCATGAAAAAGTCACTCAGGTGGCAGAGCAGGTAACTTATCACGGGGGTTGGGTCTGCACTTTTGTTGTGTAATGCAGCACGGCAGAAGACCTCGAGGATTAAAGGATTCCCGTTTGGCTTAGCCATTTAGCTACTTGCTTAGCTTTAAATGTTGAAGATTAGGGTCCTTACTGGTTAAATATATATATATCTATTATTTGTTAATTTTAAATGGTTTTCGGTGTTCCTTTAAAGTCCTTTCACTCGCCAAGTTGTTTGGTAATCACTTATGCACTCTGCTTCTCCATTGTTTTGAAGTCACTTTTCACTTTTACTTTTGGTATTATATAATACAAGACTCTCACCCCACGTTGTTGACTTATTTTTCTTAATTTTCAGTTCTCCAAATAATAGTCTGCCTTTTGAAACGATTTCCTTTTATTTATTTACGTAAGAGTGGAGCTGCTGTAGTGCGGAATTTCCCTGGCTCTCGAACTATTTCAAGCTGATGACACCAAACTGTGGAAACGAAAAGACCCCGAAACCGTTGAAAGCGAAAAGAAAAGCGGATGCAAAGGGCTCACCGAAAAGGGGTTGTGTGTGTGTGGGGGGGCTCTCTACAGGGTTTTCACGGGGGTGGCCGAGGCAGCGGTGGGTGCGATTTCAGTGCAAATTCTCTCGCAAGGACGAAGCACAAAGTCAAAGCGACGGAGAGAAACGGGGAGAAAATAGCCAGAGAAATGAAGAGAATGAGAAGAAGAGGTAGTGAGAAATAGAGGGGGTGGGTAGGCAGGGACTAAGAGAGACAGAGAGAGAGAGAGAGCCCTTCCGAGAAACCCAAGCGAAAAAAGTTGAATCGATACCGAATCGCGCCACAAAAGCGGGATTATCTAACACGGCTTAATTACCCGACGTGCCCTGAATCGCGATTTTTATCCACTTTCCACCCGAATTTATTTGGCGGCTACCTCTTTGCTTAATCTTCACACAACCGATTTCGGAGACAGTGCTCGGTATTATGGCAATAGATTTCTTTTTGGTGGACTCTACAGCGGTCACGCGGTGCGATGCAACCCCAAACACGTTGAAATTCTTTCTGCTCCGCGAATCCGAATCCAAGTCCGCGGCAGTGCTGCCAGCTGTTCGGGTGGTAGGATTTGAAATCAGCTATAACGAGCCAGAAATTTCTGATGACATGATGATTATAGTTGTCGCTTTTCAACTTATTTAGATCTATTTATATATTTAAGATATGGAAGTGTTTTATAAATCCAGATATTCGGTTGAAATTTCATTGATAAAACTCGTTTAAAAACCTATCAAAACCATTACGAATCCCGTTCGATTACCAATCCCAATTTTTCAAATTCAGCTTCAATCTCGTAGAAATTCCACCAAAATACCAAGATCCGTAAATATTCCGGCGAAACTCCGATTTTTCAGATAACGGAATTTCGGATATCCGAATTTTTAAATCCCGAGTTCCATATTTCCAATGTAAGTCACAAAATTCACAAATTCTGAAACAATTTCCCAAATTTATTTCAAATCCTTTTCAAATATTGCACGAATGCCGCCTAAATGGGCGTAAGTGGGACTTTGGAGGGATTTTAGCATTAAATAGCTATGTATATATGTGAACAGCAGCAAAAGCTAAATTGGCAGCTGTGGCCCGCAGCTGTTTGCAGGCGGCCGGCGAGATCTCTGCCACCACAAGAGAATCTGAGAGCGAGATTGCGCACTGGAGCTATTCTCGACATTTTTTAAAACTATATTCTCCAGACTGACGCAGAAATATCCAGTGGCTTTAAAATATGGGTTCAACTCAACTTTTTCGCAATGTTTAACCTTTTAAATTTTTTAAATTTAATATTTAGTAGGACCTGGCTCCGTTAGAAAATCTTCATTTAATGTAATCTAACAAAGATATTAGTAATGCCAGTTAATTAACCAACTTAACGTCTATTTAAAATTAAACACAAAAATATTTTTATTTATATTTAAGAATGAATTCCAACATGAGATAAAACTTCTTTTGAAATGGTTCAAACGAACTTGCTAAGTATGACCAAATATTTGAAAGAAAAGGCTACAAATGGGCTTACACTGACACGTATGTATGTATGTCCAGTTGTTTTATGTAAACAATCTTTATAAAGTTAGATTACAATGAATATCAATAGATCCAAAGATTGAAATCCTTTTTATTGATGTATTCTCCACTATAAAGCTAAAGGCAAATAATCGGAGTCCACAACGGCGTCGCCACCCATTGAGAGTTTTTTTTTTACCCTATAGCCGAGGAGCCCAAGCCCGGACCAGAAGCATGCCGACTCTCTATGCCTAGCAAATTGGGTACCGAAAATACCCGGGTGTCTGTAGCATGGTGGCTTGCTGCAGTTCTCCGATTCCAACATTCAATCGGTTCCAATTCATTAACATTGTGCTTTAAAGTTTGTTTACAAAAAACAGCTGAAAATTAGTGTCAGTGTGACCCCTTCTCATGCGTTTTGTTTAAATAATGTGTAAAATATAGCAATTTCGCTTGAAACTTTTTTAAAGGAAATTTACGGCCAAGAAAAAGATTGTGGAGTACAAGATTCTGTACTTTTTGGAAATAGTTACCCACGAGGCGTTGCCTGCTAACCTGGACGTGAGTATGCTTTGTGTGCGCTTCACACCAGGGAAATGATGGAAATCGTTCGAAGATTTGCCAAAGAACGCCAAGGAAAACGCCAAGGACGATATTAAAAACAAAAAGACGGCGATCAAAATGCAGGAACCTGACAAGGCGATCATCGATCAGACAGAGGAGATGATAGCGAAGAGCGCCTGGCCGACCATAAAAGAGGCGACAAACCAACAATTCTCCAAAGTATTAAGTTGTTGGATAAGCGATTTTGCAGAACTCGTGTAGTATATAACGAAGATTAGTTCGATGGCGAGCAGATGTAATTGTCGTAGTGTTAGCAGAGGCACGCGCTGGTTCCGGCTCTATGTTGTCGGCAATGGGCTGGGATAGAATATAAATACCGCAATACTACATGCTCTTAAAAATTAAAGCAAATAAAACAAAATCGCGTGCAAATAGCCAACAAATAATCTTTAAGGAAAAGAGAAAGATAGACCGGAAAGTAAAAATAGAATTTCAAAGAAAGGGAATCTAAAACAAAATATTATAGTGGATCTTAAGGCGCACTCCAGGCTCTGGAGTGGCCGTTCATAATCCCAGATATATAACTTCTATTCGCACTTCATTATAAATTAACTCTTAAAATCTAATTAAAACAAAACATATCATTTGCTGTTTCTACTTAACTCAATTTTTAATCTAAATTCTAATTAACTGGTATGTAAAATAGGAAAATATTAATAGAAACGAATAAACTTCAAGAAATTATTTGTACATCCTAATCTTATTTTGTTCTTTTAATTATTATTGTTACGGTTATTATATTATCATTATTATATATATAAATATATTTTTATTATATCATATTTATTCGTGCAAAAGAAACTAGTTCAAAGTCATTAATTCATTGTAATAGTCGTTATATATAAATATGAGTGAAAATACAGTGGCTGAAAAAAAAATATGTTCAACAACAACCTACAAAATTCGCATAGGTATTAAAATAATATAAATGTTATTATAGACCAATAATAAAAAAAAAGAAATTATTTTCCAATTTACTACTGTAGCTATTATAAAAATTATTTGCTAATAGTATTATTCATTAGCTTTTAACTGTAAGTAGGATTATATTTTGGGCCTTCACTGTACTATGCTGGTTTTAAGTTGACACTATGATGCTACCCTCGACTGTAATTATACACGAGAGAGGCCCGGTGTACACAATATTTCGATCCTCGACTGTACCATGTAATAACATGTTGTCGTAGGTCAGGCCTGGGTTTTGTTTTCGAATTAGACGATCAAAAGAGAATAGATTATAGATAACATCATTAGGTAAAAGGCTTGAAGAACCATAACCCAAAAAAAATGCAATGTCTTGTTTACATAATATATTGGCAAACAAGAGAGACAAATTGTTATGTATCACTGACATGTTCTTTTCTCCCACGGCGAATGAGCTTTCTAGGGCGAAATTCTTAGTGTTTCATGTTTAGGTCTTGATTATTGTTTGTGCCAAAATTATTTATATATATATTATTGAGCTATTGCATTGGATGAGTGGCTAAAGTATTATTGTCTTTTAATTAACCCATTATGTTTTTTTATTTTGATTATTTTTGATGTATTACTATTTTTTTGTTTTTGTGCTAACTGTCATGGCCAATTCTCTTCACCACTGACTTTCACTTGATTTACCTTTCCTATTCGTTTAATTTATTTTATATTTAATATATATTTTTATCTAGAGTATGACAAACCAGTAGTTTGCGTAACTTTTAAATTGGTTTCATTCTTTTTGTTTTCTCTACATATAACGTTGGCTGGGTATAATCTTTTAAATTGTATAATGCATTACAAAAAAATTTAGCTTAACTTTTATGTTTTTTTTTCTTTGTATTACATCATAAATTATTGTTATATATTAATATGTATTATTTATTATAACCATTTTATTATTTCGTTGTCGATTAGTTTTTATTAGTGTAATGGTGGAGCGTGGGGTAACTCATAATTTTTGTCACAGTGTAGCCATCTCGTGGTATAAAAAATACTGATAATGAAATTAATGAGCATGGGTTTGGTTTTTCTCACTACATGTTTTGTTTTTAACTAAATTTTGGCTTGGTGTAGATTATTTCTCAGTGTGAAATTCACACAGCACTTTAATATAGGTTATCCGATGTCTCCGGCAGAAAGAGATGTTCTGCTGATTGATGTAAAATCGGGTACTCTGCTGGCCGCTGCTCTGGCGGTACGGCTTTGGAGTCGGCCGTTGATTGTGCGCAGCACAAGGTGCCAGAACATTTATGAAATTTTCATTTTTCAATTAGATTCTGAAGTGAACCAGCTTGGAAGATAGTTACCTTTGATCTGGCACCGAAATAAACGACCCAAAATTAAGTAAAGTGATTTGGATCACTAAACTGGGCTTGTGCACTGTTGACGAAGATAATTAGGTAAACCGAATTTCACTTTAAAAAGCTAACTCACCGATTTAGTGCAGAATACAGAAAAAAAGGTTAGCAAGAAAACGTGGGTGTGGTGTGAATGGCCATACGGCGGATCATTAGACTTGTACGTCTGATCAACTCCACTGCTAAAACGGAAAAGAATGTCCGACATGGCGTTCCCTAGTATCCCAGTTTTGGTTTTTTTTGTTTATTCCATTGTAGGCTTGCAATTTCGATATCACCAAGACTGCATTGGTAGATATAGGTTAGTGGGTAGGTGGCCCTAGTTAAGTCAAGTTCTTAACCTGTAACGATCAGGCTAGATGGAATTTTTGAAGAGGCAGGCGCACGCGAATTTGCACGGCTCTGCTCGTCGGCTAAGGAGGTGGAGATCTTGCCTGCTCTTCAACTTTGCCTCTTTCGACCAATATCTTATTAAATTTTTGCGTGCAACGACGAGAAGGGGGGAAGGGAAAATCAAAATCACAAACACGGACATATAGACTCTCTCGCTAACATATAATTAATGGTCTGCGTCCCCCGATGTTGCTAGGGACATGGGTCGCCCTCCCTGCCTATGGTCATCCTCGCCAAAGTTATTTTTGTTCATTTTTTTTTTTTTTTGATGACCCCTACAAAACAATTGCAGGAACGGCATGCTGGTGGAGGCAAATAGATTTAAATATTTAAAACATTAAACATTCCTCCTGAGGACATCGACTTATAAGAAAAATTAACGTAAAACATGCGAAGACTTAATAATAATAATAATAAATTTAAAAAATTAATAATATATTAATGGTCTTCCAAATAGCAGATAATTAAATTAAAAAAAGGGAAATTATTAAAATTCTGAATAAATATAATGTAAAAGCGTGACCAAAAGATCCAATCTAACATAAGGTAATAATTGTACGGAGGTAAATAAAAAAAAGAAAAATACTTTATCCAGTTAAAACAACAAAATAAACGATCGCTTTGATTTAAAGCATTTAAAAGCTTTGGCTCCGTTTTCCCGCTCTTAAAACTTTGCGGCTATGAGATAATCTCTTAGTTATTGGGCATGTGCATTGTTTTCTCTTGACAAACTAAAGCGGCATCTAAAGATTTACTTGTTTAAGCTCTTAGCTTCGTCGACGCGGATATTCTAATTTTTTGTATTCCACACAAGAAAACAAATGGAGAAATACGATCATAACTAAAACTCACAGCAATTAATCCTCCATCGATGAAAGCGCTTTCTTCGGCAGATATCTGTGGATTGAAAAAAAAAGAACAAAAGGCCACACCATCTAAACTAATCGGTTGATGTAAAGCACCTGTTGGCTCGGGCTTCCCAGCTCTCAGCTTACTGATAAGGCCTTCGTTAGGAGCAAATGTAAATAGGCAAAATCTATAGAAATTTCGCTCGCTACATTTTCATTGCTGCATTTAAGGCAAGGCAACATAAAATCAAGGCAAGTCACCATACATAAATTATCTGTATCATTCTTTCAGTCTGTGAGTGCCGACAGTTAAACTTCTCCGCTGTTCTTTTGAGATAATCGCATTATTATTATTATTGTATCAATAAAGAATTAGTTGTGCGCGCACTATCGATCACGCACAAGGATTCGCACTGGACAGCTGGACACACTTTTAATGCAAAAATGGAGGCGGGCATACTAAGCCCTATAAAAGGTGAACCTCCGCCAAGTAATTTGGCGACTTGCCGATTTCGGGTCCATCCAATAAGCTGCAGTCGGGTCCGAAAGGTTTTTCAGAAAACGGCGGGCACTGACCCGGAACTTTCATATATTTTTTTTTTATGTATTTTGGCCTCTTTTACTAATATTTTGTCCATGCACTTGTAAGCCCCGGGCTGGGGCACTGCGCCGCCGCTCTCTTAATTACATATTTTAATTTTTTGTGTTTTCTGTCGAGGACCTATGGCGTAAAGGGCTGAGTAATTCACGCTTGGTAATTTGTCTAATGTCAACATTTCTTGCATACCAGGGAGTATTTGTGATCGTGCGCAACGCTCGATACTGGACCCTTTCCACTCTGCTGAATATCAGACAATAGGCTAATTGGACGGTAGGAGTCCAGCTCATTTGGAGGCTAGCGTTGAAAAGTGTCGATGAAAAGCGATCCAAATCAGAACCAGAAAAAGTAATACTCTGCGAGGCAAAAGCTTAATTAAATGATTATCTATCTCATCCTCTCCTGGGGCCTTGTTCTTACGGAAGAATCGACGTACTCCCTTCGGTGGAAACCATCAAAAATAAATTTAACGATCCGGTGAAGTTGTTCAAGGTACCGTGCCGAGGCCTAAACCCCAAACTGATTGGTCTACTCCCAAAAATCCTTCTCAAGATGCAACGCTCATATACGTTTCCAAATTCAGGCAATGGACGGTACGAATCCAGCCTAGGAGCCTTTCCGTTGTTGTGACTGTGGGCAATATTGCCGCTAGAAAAGTGTCGAAGAGCGAGCTCCAAAGCAACACCAGAAAAAGTAATACTTTGTGAGGATAAAGCTCAATTGAGAAGGATCGAATTTAGGCCGTACCGGAAGGGCTATCTGCAGATGAGCTTCTAGGCACTCGACTACCAGACGTACTCTTTAAAAAAAAATGGCGATGTATAAGTCTTGCTTTATATCCAATAGTTGGTCTAATTGATTCGTTAAGGTTCGTTAGAAAATTGTCATTAAATGTAATAAAATGCAATTATCAGTAATACCTTTTTTCATTAACAAGCTTAAACTAAAACTATTTAAAAAAAAACGAGCTTCAACTCTTTATGGCCGTCATTATTTGGGACCAGAACGCCTGAATTTCGGGGTCCTGCATAAGGGAACGTTTTTTAACGCTCAACACCATGTTGAGTATATCGGCGTTTTTGTAGCGATCTCTGCTTGAGGGTTTTACATCCGGCGCCTCTGGCTCCTGCTCGTCCAAGGGGTCAACCTCTGCCTCCGCCGCTGGACTGCCAAGTTGTCCAGCTAAAATCAAAAACACATGTATGTATATTGAAGTAGTCCTGCTAGAATTCTTACCCTTCTTGAACTTGGCAGTCTCCGTCTTTGCTTTTTCCATGCGCTTTTGATAGGGCTTCCGTTGTTTTGGAACCTCTTTTCCCTTGCTGCGCTTTGAACTTGTAGCTATGCTTGGGTCACCAGGCAATAGCTCCGGGCTTTCAATGGGAACCTCAGCATCCTGTTGCAGGCGGCGCTTGACATGCAGATTCAGACGTTCCTTGATGTTTGGCTGTTCCAATTTTACCTGTAGATGCGAGGATTCGGCCATGTTTACCTGTGAAAACAATAACAATTACCAGTGTGACCAGACCTCGAGTGTTGAATTATGCCAGGAAACAGGCATTTTTAATTAAACCCTTCTTAATGTTAAGTTTAAATAAATATAATAAAATTTATTATTAAGCGCTGAATTTTATTATGCTACATAATAATTTGTATTGTATAAGTACTATTATTAAAACAATTTTACTATTTTTTCCTATTTGTATAAAAAATTATAAATTTAAAAACTACTAATTCCTGATTTTTCATTGAAGTCTGTAAGAAACTAAAAAATCCTAGCACAATCACATTTATTTCAATATAAAGCACGGTATCCAGTTCTAAAAGTTGTCACGCAGCGGAAAAATGTTTATTCTTTTGAAGTGTGACCGCTCCTTTTACTTGTTTTTCGGCAATTTTTAAGCGCCAATGATGCGGTCGTACTTTGTTGACACCCGGCAATATTTGAAACAATAGACACGTTCATCTTTTGATGATATTAATAGTTGTCCCTTAGCTATTGGCATGCATTCCGGCTGCTGCGCCTGTTTTGGACAGCTCCCAGTACATATGGAAGGAACTCGGATGATTGGAATTGAGTTCCGTGTCCCGTTCAGGAAGAAACAGTGGCCATTATAATGGAGGAGAAGCTGCGATTACCTGTACCAGTTTCATAACAATATGCAATGGACCATTTACGATTGTCCTCTGCATTCTTATTGTTATTTT